>JABUQX010026876.1:10000-95000 GCA_015478945.1 Trachelipus rathkii
CTTCGTCAAACCAAAAAATTTAAAAACACCTTCAACTAAAGTAAATTCTAAAAAGAAAAAGATACTAAACAGAATTAAGTCATAGTATAAGCTAAAACACATCCATATACTTGATGCGTAACAATCAACTCTTCATCGGAAGGATGAACTTGGGAACACTTCTACGAACAGAATATGGCAGAAATAGTAGGTAATAGTGAACTAAAAATAGAAAACAGGATAGAAGTAGATTTATGAATTGTCATTCCTCGCCCATCCTTTTCATTCATTATCCAAATACAATCTCTCATTCCACATTTAACAGTAAGGAAAAAAAAAATATATCAAAATATGTAACATGGTCCATGGATCATTCTTCATATGTTGGGAAATTTTAAATTCCCTGACCTTTCATGACTTTTTTGGAATTTCCCTGACTTCTCAGCATATTTTAAAACGTTTCCCTGACTTTACCTACCAATTTTTTTTCCCTGACTTTCCTGACCTTCCCTGACTTTCCAGAAAGTGTGAACCCTGAATAGTATATATATAATATATAGTATATATAATATATATATATATATATATATATATATATATATATATATACTTATATATATATATATTATAATATATATATATATATTATATATTAATCAATTAAATAAATAATTTTGAAAAGATTTCGGAAAATTGTTTGATTTAATAAATAAATACTAATATTTTAACAATTATATTTATTTCCTTTTCCGAATTCGTTCTGATATATCAAATTCGAATATTTTTATGTTAAAAACTCGGAAAAATAATAATTTGGCCTCAATAATTTGAATTCATAGAAAATTAAGAAAAAAAAATTGAATTATATTGGTATGTTATATATTTTTGCATCAATCTTATAACAAAAGCGTGTAAGGAACTTAAAATAATATTTTTATTTGGTTTGATTTACCCTCCATATTTTAGTGTAAATTTTAAGTAACCCCGGTAGAAAAATCCCTGGTTTTTCCTGATTTGGCACGGGGCCGTCCGCTAAAAATGGCCGGGGCCCCGTCGTCCTAGTATCCGCACTATGAAAAATTTGAAGAAAAGATCTTGTTAAAAACCAGGTCAAACTCGTAAGAGGACAAGCCTCTTCCTTTTGAAGCAAGTATTACAGAACATTAGCAGTACTTGGGATTATGGTCTGGCTATTTACTAAACTGGAACTTAGGGGAACTTAGGCAATTTGTTCAGCAGTATTTAAATTCAAAAGGTAGGAATGCAGTTTGTTTTAAAGAAAATATGCCAGGTGAAGATTGGCGTACTCAGTTCCTAAAGAGGAATGATAAGGTCCTATCTAAAAGAAAATGTCAGAACATCAATATTTTATCAACAGTGAAATGGTTTCTGAATATTTTGACAACCTAGAGAAGACATTGGGAGGCATTATCCAGAGTATATAGTAAACTATGACGAGACAAACCTGGCATATAACCCTTGAACACACCTATTGATATTCCGTAAAGGAAGTAAACACACAAAGTGTGATGAACACTTCAAAAACAGCTGTTTCAGTTATGTGTGCTTCAAGTGCTACAGTAAAAATGCTCCCCCTTTACATTGTTTATAAAGGGGATCGTCTTCTAGATTCTCATATAGAAGATGGCCCAATACACTGCCAATATAATATAAGCAAAAGTGGCTGGTTTGATGGCATCATTTTCTTGGATTATCTTAAAAAAATTGTAATTCCATTCTTCAACAGGTTTTGCATTGACAAAGATGAAAAGAAAATCCTAATTGGAGATAACCTTCCCAGTCACGTCACGTAAAGACATTACAAACTAACTATATAAATGGTCTATCTTCCACCTAATTTCACACACTTGCCCCAACCATTAGATGTAGAAGTTTTTCATCCCTTAGAGGTACAGTGGAGGAAAGTAATGGAAAACTTTAAGAAAAGTGTTGAAGGAACTTACACAACTTTGCCAAAACATAAGTTTCACCAGAGATTCTTAACCCTTTGATACCTACTGATGCAGTTTTATCTCATAAAAATTTCAGACGATTTTGACCCTTATAATACGAGTTAGGCAGAGGGTTAAATGGGGCTGCAATATACTGTATATTTTCTAATTCACTTAGAACTTTACCGACACAAACACATATAATAGTTTGAAATATATTACAGTCTAGTTTTATTAGCTGTGCGAAGTGGATGCTTTTTGAAATTCTGCGAAAATGTTGCAACCCTTGCACTTGCAATTTTGAAAAAAATTTTAAAAATAGATAAATTGTCTTTTGAATGTTGAAAAAATACTTTTTATATGTTATAATGGTGAATTAATGAGTTTTGTAAAAAAAAAAAGTGAAATAACTTTTATCTTGCATACTAGAGCCTAGTATATCTATGATGTAAAAAAAACTCATGCGGAAAAGGCTACCCATTGCTTTCTATGTTTTTTTTTTTTTTTGTTTTTTTAAAAACTTGATTATTTAGTTAATTTTCATCAAGAAATGATAGCAGTTAGTGCTGTAAATAATTTAAATTTTATAATATTTTTTATTTTTTTTTTTTTTCTTTTTTTTTTTTTTTTTTTTTTTTTTAATTTTACGCGACAACTCAGTAGGTAAAATTATAGCACTTTTCGATTTGGTGATGCAATGCTGTCTCTTACGGCAAGGGTATCGTCATATATTATATATATATATATAATATATATATAATAATATATATTATTATATAATAATAATATATATATATATATATATATATATTATATATATTATATAATATATACTAGTATATATATATATATATATATAATATATATATATATATATATATAATATATATATATATATAATATATATATATATATATATATATATATAATATATTATATATATATAGACTAGTATATATATATATATATATATATATAATATATATATATATATAATATATATATATATATATATATATATAATATATTATATAATATATATATATATATATATATAATATATAATATATTATATTATATAA
This sequence comes from Trachelipus rathkii, assembly GCA_015478945.1. NCBI lineage: Eukaryota > Metazoa > Arthropoda > Malacostraca > Isopoda > Trachelipodidae > Trachelipus > Trachelipus rathkii. The sequence continues at coordinate 13,014 of JABUQX010026876.1, forward strand.
ATATAATATATATATATATATACTATATATAATTATATATATATTATATATAATATTATATATATATATATATATATATATATATATAAATATATATATATATATTATATATATATATATATATATATATATATATATATAATTATATACTATATATATACCGTATATATATATATAATATATAATTATATTATATATATATATATTATATAATATAATATATATAATTATTATATATATATATATATATATATATATATACTATATATATATATTAATATAAACTAATATAAATATATTATATATTATATTATATAATATATATATATCGCAGGGACACCGTATTTTTCAATAGCAAATCAAGAAACTAACGTTTGTTGATGTTTAAAATATACAAGTCAAAAACAAATCTAGCTTTTATACCTTTTTTAACCGACCTGAATTGACACTTTAAAACTTTTTGAATGTCAATCTTGGCGCCAAGAGATGTTGAAATAGGTTCTGTGATTCAGAGTTAATCAATCTAGGAATCACCCATTCCTAAATCTATTCCTAAATCTAGGATCAATCTAGATTTAAACCTAGATTTATTCCAAGAAATCCATTTTAAGACTTCACTTCAAGGAAAGGGATAGAGAGACCGAGAGAATGGTGGGGGAATGAGAAGGAAAAACTTTAGGGGTTTAGAGAGATTAAAGAGGGTTCGTTTTGGAGGGATGCGATTCTTTAAAAAGGGTTGGAACACGAGAGAAGTCGTTTTGTTTGGGAATAAGATAAGCTTCAATTAAAAGCTAATGAAAATAGCAACTTTGTCGAAATCTCGATATAGGCGCGAAAAATATTAAGATAGAGTTTTTTTTAACAGTAAGTGTAAAATACACTTATAATATAAATATGCTCACTTACTTTGCCCATATTATTTTTTTATTATATAATATATTATAATATATATTATAACCTGTAATATTTTTGTAATTTGGATTTTTCTTTTTTTCCTTTTAATTGTAAAATTTTTAAATATATAATAAGGCAGAGGTAAAAGATTAGTGAGATAGATAAAAGAATCTCTCACTTAAAACTTTTATCTTACTTAGCCATAGTTTTCAACAGGTAAAAGAAATTGTTCATACTTTAAATAATAATAATAATAATAATAATAATAATAATAATAATCTTAATTAATATCTTTGTAAATATTTTAATTGTTTTAAAAATAAAGATTTTTTGATGAAAATAATTGTATTGAAATCACCGTGAAGGACCTGAGAAATATATTTGTTAATTAATATTTTGATATATTGTAATTAATTATTATATTGCAATTAATACTTTTATTATTTTTAATAAAAATATGAATTGTAATATTGGAAAAATTTGATGTGTTTTTATTTGTTATAGATATGTTGTTAAACACCGAATGACATATGAAATAATTGTAATACAACTAATTGATTTTTAATTACAGCTTAATGATTTTTTTTAAAATTATATGTAACTGATAGCATATTTTCCATTTCTCTTTATTTAGGTTTTTTGGAGTAGTCTTTTTTTGGAGTAGTCTTTCAGACTATTTTGTTCGGACTATTTTTAGATGTTTTTGGATAGGATGTAATAAAAGCCTCTCTGGAATTGTGCGTTTATTCAACTACCTTCAACTGGTGCTAGAGAGAGAATATTCTCTATCGACCACACTGTCTTCCTTGATCAGGATGTTGAGGCTGTAATCTTCTCATTTAGAGTGGTAGTGCGATACTACAAAAAATTGGTTTTTGGTAGTAGTGTGAAACCACTAACTGTCTTCACGAAACGTACAAGACAATTTAAGACGTAAGGAACGGTTGAGGGATTGCGCCTACACGAACCTAAGGATTTTCTGTGACAACAAGAGCCAATTGCTATAACAATTTTGAGAGAGGTGACTCCTTTGTCTTTGTCACTTTTAGAGGACTCCAAACTTCAAATCGAAAACCTTTGCCAAGCTGTTAAAGGTTGGAAAATTCAAATGAAGGTACTGTAAGTACTGAAAATTATTTTCACACAAAAGACAGATTTTCACACTAAGTTTAAATTAAATTAGGAAATTGTGTACATTTGGCATGCATTATATTATTACCTGTGGGTTTTAATATATCGTATGTTTCATTATTGTACAAATTTCAACACAAAAAGGTGTTAAAATTTAAATGAAAACATATATGTTATTGTTTTCCAAAATTACAAAACAAATTTTACAAATGGGTGACAGGAAAAATTCCCCATTATGCCATAGAAAAAGGGCTACTTTAGAATCTGGAAAGTGTGAAAAATAATAAAAACAAGATTTTTTAGAAATATATTGCATTATATCAAGCATGCAACAATTCTAATTAATTACAACATTGTCCATGCATTTTTACGTTATTTTTTAAAGCAAAAATTACTAGAAAATAATACAAAAAAATTAATAATTGCATTTTTCTTTATGTACAAGTTCCAGAGGGAAGTTCTTTTAAGAATACACAATAGGAAAATGTGCAATTAAACGACTGAAAGTTAATCATTCGAGGAAACTAATTTAACAGATAATTTTTTATTTTTAACTAAATGAATTTCATAGATTTAGCGAATCATTTATGTGAAAAAAACTATTTTTCTTAATTATCATTTAGTTAAGTAATTAAGCTAGTAGAATAGAATTTTTAACCTAAAAAAAAGAGCAAAAACAGGCAGGCAGTATTACAAATACGACAAAGTCTTAAAAGATGTGTTAACAAAGGTGTGTGCGTGAATTGGTTACATCCATTCAATATTATATGAATCAAAGAGTAAAGGGAGAAAAAGTAAGGAGTATTTGATTAAGTAGGAAGGGAATAATACGGCACTTTATGCATTTGGAGATATCCGGAGGGTGAAAGGGAGAATGTAATAATAATGAGTAAGGAGATCAAATTTACAGGGAAAGGGATATGGGAGGGATTGAAATCTTTGGCCCATTGAACGCCCTCATTTATCCTCCAGTTCTTTCCCATTAATCCTTTTCCTTTTCTCGGCGCTTTATTCTCTTGGCACAATAGCAACAGACACAACACACTATGTTTATATATATATATATATAATATTATTATATATATTATATATTATATAATATTATATATATATATATATATAATTATATATATATATATATATATATACTATTTATATTAATATATATATATATATATTGTATATAATATAATATATTTATATAATATATATATATATTATATATATATATATATATATATATTATATATGATATATATATTATATCGTTTTTACTTTTATTAAATAATAAATTTATTAATATTTACTTTTTCATTATTATTATTTATCATAATCATATTTGACGTAGTTCCGCGAATATTTTCAGGTGGTAAAAAAATTGCGATTTCGGTATTTTATAAATAACTCCGTTTTTTTTAAGTTTTTAACTTCGTATTTTTTTTTATTGACCATGATGAGTGCTTTGTTTTTTTCTTTTTTTGAGTGAATTAAAAAATAATTTTTTTTTCATTATCAAGACCTATTCGTAACTTAGTGAAAAGTTAATTAATAATTATCAAAGTGAGGTAAAACCTTTTGGACAAGGCACAGGCCACCCAGACAAGGTCACTTTGACCAAAGGTCACAAAAAAGGTCAGAAAGGTCAAAAGGTCAGAAATAAAAATGCTAGGACCATCGTGAAGAAAAGGTCCAAAAGGTCAGAAAATAAAGGTCAAAAAGGTCAGAAAAAGGTCAAATTGCCTAAATTGACAAAAAACAAGAAATTATTATATTTTGAACCTAAAAAGATTAGTCAATGAGTTTTCTTTTGACCTAAAAATATAACACATTTTGTTGGACTATAAATAATGGAAATTTGAAAATTTATTTAGCTGACGGCTGTAATATTTTAAAATTATTCTACTGCAACCTCTCAGTTACAAAAAAAAAGAATAGCAATGCTATAAATGAAATAAATTTTAGTTGGTATATAATAAATTGTTGATTCCAACTTAGAAAATATTTAATAGAATTAACATAGAAGAACTTTTAAGAGTTTGGAGAACAATTAGTATCAATCACTTTATGATCAAATATATTAGTTGTACGCATTGTACATTTTAAGACACACCCGTAACTAAAAAAAGGGGAATAGTTGTTTCTTATTAATTAATTACAGATAATTAATATAAATATAATTCTCCCTCAGCCCTTTGAAATTTTTCTTTTAAATAATTTTGAAGAAAATTTTTTTTCTAGTTTGCCAAAAGATGTTAGTTTTTTTAAATAATTTTGAAAACAAACTGATTTTTATCTTAGAAAAGCATTAGAAAATAATTTTGAAAAGAAAACAATACGTAATGTTGACCGACATTTTAAATAAAACTAAACTAAGACAAATTAATTTATTTATTTTATTGCCTGAAAATTTTATCATTTTTCATTACGAGGTATTATTTATTTAAATTCTGATTAATAAATGTTATTAAATGATTAAATTTTAATTTTTAAAATATTTAATTTAGTTATTAACTATAAAATTATAATAAAATAAATAAATATTTAAGCGATATAGTATTTTTCATTATGGATCTTAAAAGTTAATAAAACTCTTTTGTTTGAGTTTAAATAGAACTATACATATATTTTATCTATAGGAATAACAATAGAAAATTTTTTTGAAATAATAATTTGAAACAGTTTGAACAAAAAAAATGAAAAAACTTTGAAAAAAAATATTTTTGCAAAACTTAAGTTTTTTTTTGAATACTCTTAATATTTGGAGACTTGAAGGTTTTTTACAAAGTTTGAGAACTAAGTTTTTTTTTAAAGAAACATATATTTGTAATGACCAATCCTAAGTATTGGGTTAAATAAATTCAGAAATCCTCTTATAAGTAATAATTAATTTGAATTAATTAATAATTAAATCATTAGTTAATTAATTAAAAGATGTTAATTAGTTGGTGAATATATAAATTAGTCCGTTTACTTAATAAAAAGGACTTAGAAAATAATGAACTTAGAAAATAAAGATTCAACTGAGAACATGGATAATACAAAATAAAGAAGATAATACAGAAGATGTTCATTAATACATGAATAGAAGAACATGATGTACAGTAAAGTAAATGAACTCCTGTATGGAACAGAAAAAAACAGAAGAGAATATACAGGAGGGTGACAAACACCCAAGATATAAGTATAGGAACCCACACAAAAAGGATATGGGACTTCCCTCCAGTAATATCTACCTACCTTCTACATTGATAAATGTCGTTCAACCCAAATCAGAGAACAGCTTGGGATTGGCATAAACCAGGAAATACAGAAAATACAGCGGCAAGAATACCGAAGGTGCTCCAAAAGACAAATGTTTTTGGACAATACCTTTAACATACATTTAAATGCAATCGGGGGCCACTCACCCCCTTCAAAATAAAAAAGAAAACACCTATCCTTTCATAGGTAATGGCCAACAGAATATATATTTAAACTATATTAAGAAGTTTATGGATTTAGTAAGCGTAAGCTTGTGAGTAAGACAGAGCCAAGCAAAAGTGATAACTTTATATGGAGGGCAACTTCTCAATTATAGAATCCTAGAGATTTGATCCTTCCAAGAAATAAATCCCTTTAGTATGCAAGTCACCACATATAGAGACTTGGCAACAACCCCTTCCTACAATGCAACCTGGATACAACCCATACCAATATGGACCCCCTTATGGCAGGATATTATCCAACGCTGGCGTTACCCCTGCCTTTCCACCAATACCAAAAGAATTAAAATTGTATGGAAGAAACACCAAGACCCAAGTTTGGGGGTAGGCATTAAGTTTGAGGATTACCTTTCAATCGTTGCATTTTAGAGTTAAGATCAATCTGACGTTAGGTCGCTAATAAAGCTGAAAGACTTAGAAATAGACTATGCTAAGACTATTTACAATCTCTTTCTGATTTCTTTCTCATCAGAGGCCCGTCAATATATTCTTAAGGATAATAGCTTTTCTAGGTGTAAGACCCTAGAAGACTTCTTGATTCAACTGAAAGATTTTTCTCAAACCAGACAAAGCCGAGACAATCCTTCTGTTTATGAAACCAGTTCATGGAAATTTCAAAGGAGACCGACTAATGTAAACTCTACTGATTCATGTGGACTTGAAGAATCTCCTTTGGGAATATCAAAAAAAACTCATAGATATTGAGACTTCCTTTGGATTTACTTCTCAACAGATAAATATCTTAATAATGACTAAGATTTTAGAGAATATGGAAGAGCTCAGAGATCACAGAAGACTTAGAGAAAAAGTCTTAAAAGTCTTTAATCCAGACTTAAGTTTCGTAGAAATTTTAGAGAAACTTAGTCAAATAGAAGAAGGAGTCTTGTTCCAGACTAACCATAGAGCAGAACAAAATAGAAGAAATACAGCTAGAGTATTCTATACAGAGAACAATAGCACTAATAATAGTGAAGTTAAGAAAGAAAGAACTACATACAACCCTTCCATGCGGCTCCGGCTCATGCTCCTTTTCAAAATTGTTCATTTCAAACTTTGTTGAATTACTTTCATCTGCAAAAAAATTTCTTGAAAAAAAATTTGTTTTTCACATCCCCCTCCGGCTTGGGCTCCGACTCCGGCTCCGGGCTCTTCTCCGACTTGCCGTTTCAAGCATTTCAGATAGGCTCAGCTCCGACTTTGGCAAACAGTATTTTCTATCAAAGCAAACATAAATTTCTTTAAAATTTTACCTTCCATAAATACAACCTTGCGGCTCCGCGGCTCTGGCTCCGGCTCCGGCTCCGGAGCCAGAGCCGGAGCCGGAGCCGGAGCTGGAGCAGGAGGTAAGGTAAAATTTTTTAAAGAAATTGTTTTTGTAGATAAGAAAATACTTCTGCAAAGTCGGAGCTGAGCTATTCTGATTAATGTGAAAAACGAAGTCGGAGAAGAGCCGGAGCCGAGTCGAAGCCAAGCCGGAAGGGGCAGAATGTGAAAAACAATTATATTTCTTCAAAAAAATATTGCATTTATTTTCTAATTAGGCACAGATTGAATTAGTAATCCTCAACAATATTACTGTTACAAGTGATCAAATTTTGAAAAGGAGACATGAAGCGCGGAGCCGGAGCCGAGGCCGGGCCATATTGAATGGAGTTCTCTAGAGAGGCCGGACTCGCGAGGTATCTATAAGTAAATAATTTTTTAAAATGAATAATGATTTATTTTAGCAGTTATAAAGATTTGTATAAAGTCGGAGCTGAACTATTCTGAATGGAAAACGAAGTCGGGTAGCTGGAGTTATACGGAGGATGGAACCATTGCGCAGCTTATAAGAATAATATACAATTATTTTTTTGGACTAAGTTGAAAGTATTAATTGGTTTAAGTTGGAGTAGATTACAATTATTTATTGAAAAAGTGAGAGCTCTTAGAGTCCACGGAACCCAGGAAATCTAATAATATATATATTATATAGAGGAGGAGCCTAAGGAACCATATGAGGAGTACGGAATAAGCAGAGGTAACTACTGAAAGCCATGAGAGACTATAACGGAGTTGGAGCCGGAGCTGCGAGGCTCGAGGTAGAACTTCATCTTGCAGATTAATTATTTTTGAGAAAGTAAAATTAAATATTTTCCGCAAATAGATCGCAGTAGATCTCAACACATATTTATTGAAATAATAGAATACAGAGTTGAGTGTCGGATTATTACGTGATAGCGGTGCGGTGTACGGTGAGCGGTGGAGATATAATAAATACTTTATTAATCTATTAATATAATATATATATAGACAGCTTGTTAAGGTTATCTGACTTATTTAGGTGAGGCATGTAGGCGGCGCATTCAGGCGGATTTACTTCTGGTAAAAAAGAAATAAGATATGTTATCTAAAATCTTTAATATATAGGTATAATACGTTTTTATCTCAAAAATTCACATTTTTTCCCAATTCAGCTGACAAAAAATTCGAATATAATAAATATTCTTACAAGCTTACCCACTATGACCGTGTAAGAAAAGAAATCAAACATTTTATACATTCAATTTAGGATCTAGAAACATTCTTCGTATCGGGAAAAGGATTGCTCTGAGGGACTGAACTGTTGGAGGTGGTTGGTCAGATCAAGATTGAATGTAGATGACCACTTGAATTTTTTTATTAGAGAAATTATGAAATTCAATTTATGATTATAATTTAATGAAGTTACATAATTTTTTTTTATTAGAATTTCACAAAGAACAAATGATTTATATTTATATAATTTAGACACGACTTTATTTCTATAATTTTTCGTTAGAAAAAATTATATTAAAATCGGTGTTAAATAAATCCATTTTACATGGTTTTCAAGAATTTGAAAACAGTAAAAATATATCAGAACTTTTGACCAACGTCCCCCACCCACATAAAAATCTCCAAAATTTAGCTAGTCCCTATTGAACTAGAAATAAACAGAAAATTACATAAAATACTATATAGTTCCCCTCATAAATAATAAAAGTTCTCATTATTCTAAACACGATTGAAAGAAACTGTAAATTTCGGTTACAAAGAACTTCACCCCTAATTGGATTATAAAGTTAATAAAAGAAATACCAATTAGTATATACTGTCGGGATATTTTAAAGGCAAAATCCGACGCCCACCATTAAGGCTATCACACGTGTCAAAAATTATGAAAATTCAAATTATATGGTAGCAAATTTATAACTAAGTAAGTAATTCATCAGAACTGGAACTAAATTATAAATATAATAATAGGGGAAAGAAAAATGGGTTTCCCGTGACAGGACAGAATAATTTGAAGTCTATTAAAACATTATATCATTCATGTAATGAAATATTATTAATATTTGTATAAAAACTATATAACTTAGAAAAAAAATCTGGTTAACAGTATATAACATCAGAAAAATTAATGTACAAAAGTGAGAAAAATCGAGTATAAAAATAGGATAAATCAGAAGTAGGTCAAATAAAGTATCGTCACTATTTTGATATTGATTAATAATTAATTAAAGAGAAATAATATTTAACTATTTGACTTCAATAAAGTGAAGCCAAAATCATCTTTTCTCACCATTTGGGGAAATATTAGCACTGAAGGGTTATAATGGTATTACATATAATAGATACTAATTATATTTAATATGATTATAGTTAAATAATAATTTAGATAAGTAGGAAGTAGGTGTCATTTCCTTTTTTGTTGTGTAAAAAGGTAATTTAAAATACATTTATGTAATATTATTAATATATATAAATAAATTATTTTATTTATTATTATTTATTATATTCATACAGGAAGGTATTTGTATTATCTTCCTTGTATATCAATTTGATAAGAGTTTATCGGTGTCTAGGATAGGAGATATCAAATCACTATTTAAATCTTCAGGTCCAACGACGGGTGGAATTCTTGGTTGTGTCTTCCTCTCTTATATAATACATATATTAGATTAGACATGTTCATGCAATCTATTTGAAATATGAACCTTCATAATGCGTCTTCCTATTAATTCCGTCATAATTCGAGATCTAATAATATTATGCATCTATGTAATAAATATTCTACTCTTGATATAACGAATATCAACAATTTGGTGCAATGATGGATTGCGGACTTTGTATCTTTGCAAGACACCACGTTAAATATTTATTCAAGTTAATTATATTATATATATATATATTATAATATATATATTATATATATATAATATATAATTATTATATTTTATATTTATTATTATTTATTATATAATAATTATATCAGTGAGTTAATGTTTAGTAATTACCTATTTCATTGATTTTAGTCTTAAGTGAGGTATTATTTAATCTTCATAATTATAGTTGGGAGTAATGGAATCTTTTATCCTCATTAATTATTAGTATATGATACTATAAAAAATAATTATTATATATTAGGAAAGATATTGATTGATATAAACAATATTTTTTGTATCTATAAATTATATATTATGATAAAATTCGACTAATCTTTGCTTATATAAAATATAAAATGACTATTCCTGACGCTTTTTTTCGCATTTTTGTGGGCTTCAACGAATTTAGCAGATTTCCTCTCACAATCAATTATTTTATTTATAGTTTTTTAGTAGTGTGGAGGTTACTTCAGAGTTCAGGTTAGTATATTTAATTTATTGTGTGTATACACAGACTGGCTAGGGCAGATTATATCATTTATAACAGTTAAATAACGGTAAAGAGAATTTTATTATAATATAAGGGTATATCTTGGGGAGTCAAAGTTATTTCCAGAATTAAAACTAATGACTTTGCTTTAAATATGAAATATTATTTTTTATGTTATTAAAGACATATTAAGCATGTCAAAAATACTTCCATATTGTAATGTATTTGTTGTTTATTTGTTTCTGCATTTTATTTCTGCCTCTTGTTTCAAATAAATAGATTTTATTAAAAATAATTTATTATTATAAATAATAATAATAATTATTATTATATATTAATAACTACATTTATATATAATATGTTAATATTGTAACATTTTTTTAAATATGTTTATTCGTTTATTTTATTAAGCTTTTATAGATAACATTATATATATTTAATATATATTATAGATGTCCTGATAAAATTTTATTTAATATGCCTCCGTATGTATAGGTCATTAGATAAATCAGGCTCATGATACTATACATGAGTAAATAACTAATTATTATATTTAGTGGAATCAGCACGAATAATTCTATAAAGTAGTATGAGATTTAACCCTTTTATTTTTTTTTTTTATTTTATTTTATTGTTATTTATTATTATATTTTTTTTATCTTTATTTTGTTGTTTGTTATTTTTTGGGAAAAGTAGCTAAGTTGTTCTGTCATTTTTTAACTAAAGGGAAATACACTAGCTATTTGTTGTGAGAAGATGATCCGACAAAAGTAATCGTGTCATAACAGGAGATGCAGTTGAGATAATCATCGTGGTCCTTCTGTGGATCCCCGAGACAAGCAAAGAAGTAGCAGGGACGACGGGGGACTAATCCCCTCCAGGGGAGATTGTCTCCGCAAACGGCGCAATCGACCACCCTACATTAGAGGAGTGCTAGTTATGGCTGGGAGTTCCGGTGCCGAGAGGTGACGATGTTCTCTCACCTCAAGACCAGTAAAAAAAAATAGTTTTGGCGCTCCACTAACCTCAGATGGGATGAAAAGAGCCTATTCACCCTCCTGGCAGGATAAATCTTTTTCCTGCACGCGGTGTCTCTTCCTGTGTGTAGATGCAGCCCTAGAATGTATAAAAGGATGATGAAAAGATAAATTTGCTATGTGGCGTGTTATTTTTGGTTAGAGAGAGGATGGTAGTATGTGTTGTTTTATTAGGGATCGGAGTCTTCTCGGCTCACGAGGGGGGGGAGAGTTCCTCATAATAGTCCGGCAGGGATTTCGGAGGAACACCCGCCAGAGTGAGAACGAACGCTGAAAGATAGAAGGCGTGGTGTGTATCTGTGTGAGGGAGAGGATAATATTTAATGCAGGAGAGAGTAGGATTTAGTACTCCGTCGTCCACCGGAGGAGGTGCCACGAGTATATTGATCTTCTGATCTCCAACCCTGCCATCTTTTGACTTGTGAGAGCTTTATCGCTCTTAGGTATATTCTCCTATATATATGATTAAATATATAATATATAATTTCATAATAAAAAAAAATATAAATATAGGTTATAAAATTCTCACCATCACTAGATTTCGGCTAGTCATCTACTAAATATAATTAATATATATGTTTTATACTAGTAGTGACCGGCCGTTATCCTTAATACTATTACTATAATACTTGAGTGAGATTAAAAAATTGATCATCTTATATATATATATATATGATAATATATATATTAATATTATATATATATATATTATTATAATGATTATTACGTCTTTCAAATATAAATTAATATTTACAGAATATCTTAATGAGTTTTTAAAATAGATAGACAATTTTTATTTATGAGAAGTTACGTGAATAGAAAAACGTTACTCGAAATTCCAATATAGTTGATGATGCAGACTTCGATTCATGATCGCATAAAGTGACTCAAAATATTTTCATATATTTATGTGCAACTTAACGGATGAGTTCTCACACGCAAAGAGGAAAAGTGTGGCAGAGCAATTTAGAATTGTTTTCATTTAAATCATGGCAATTTTTAACACTTTATTTTATTATTATTTTAAACTTAAAGAACTTTTTTGAATTCCCATTTCTTAATATTAAATTTTTTTTTTTTATTTTATTTAAAATATAATATATTTGCATTTATTTGCTGGGTGTACTATTAATAAAAGTCACTCGTATATTTAAAATAATATATATATTTCTAAAGTGATTTTTACTAAATGATTGTCCAAAAGAAAACAGGATGAGCTGGCTAGAAGAAAGATAAAATTATATGTTTGAATGATAAAGTTAATGTAATCTTTTACATTCTTTTTATTTAGTTAAAAATAAAGCAATTTAGTGTTTTTACTCTATTTTGAGTCGTACATAATAAATTTTTAGTGTTTAAGTCTTTAGTTCACTTTTAGTTTACGCATTATGAAGTAATATTAGGCTTATTTCTGTAAGTCGATAATTTAATGTCATTTTTTAATGTTCATTTTTATACCTCTGTTTTTAAATATATTTATGTATTTAATTTTGTACGTCGTTATTATTATTCTGTCAATCATAATTATTGTACCAGTTGTGATTACTATAATTATTTATTTGTTATATAATATTTACCTTTAAATTGTATTTTAAATTTGAATGACCTTACGATTTCAGGATAGGATAGAAAACCTGCTCTAGGCACACCTAATAGATGATAATAATAAGGAATTAAGCTTACCCATTTTAATAGAGGTGGGTAGTGACAGCACCACTTAAGATAATATGTTTAACAAATAATTCTTCTTTTCTGTAAGCTTGTCATGGATACAACTATAAATTAATATATACCAGGATTAAAAACAAGATCCAATTACAGTTGCTGCATAACGACTCTAAAACATCGATAAAAAGATCACTACAACATAAATCATTCGAGCCTTTTTTCTAATAATATCGCGAGATTACTTGGGGATATTAATTATAGGTTCTATTAATGTATTCACTATAATCTAGAAAAGGCCTAAAATGACACGCTTACCAAACAGTCGTTTATGCTGCTGTATAAGAGGCTTATATTATTGATAGGAGACAGATGATATGAGAGTACTAGCATATATACCTATAGAATATCAAGAAAAATTTATGAAGGGAGCTTAATAATAACAAGATTCCTTTCCGCATCAAGGATGAGGGGAACCGTGTCTTTGGTAATTAATAATTATACAATCGACATCCAAATCATTATATACTATATTATATCCATTACATATATATATGCTTTACTAAGTTGGCATTTCAAAATTTAAGACATTGAATTTATGTAACCTGTGGTGGGTATCTTTGGACTCCATCAAATTCTACCAAGTGATTTCTCTAGAGGCTTTTAAAGACTTTATCGGATATTTAACGTGAATTAGTAGGTACTGCTTGAAGTCACTTACCCACTAACTGCCAATGCTAATATTTTAACCTAACGTTATTAAATCGTCAACAAGAAGTTCCAATAGGACCGGTGCAATCAATAACGTTATATATCATTACTTAGGTATCACTACCATTATGCAGTACTGATAATAATCAGGTCATGAATACCTATTGACAATTGATGAAAATAATCGAGACATCGTTTTGGTAGTTCCATTATTTCATGCAGAACGCGAGTTGCTGTTATTTTCTTCTTATAATAGTTACATAGTTAGCTAATTGAACGTCTTGTCTAGTTCCAAAAGTGTGCTTATAGAGGATGAGGAGATTCAGATATCCTCTCATATCCTCTCAATCTCACATCTGATCGGTATACTTATCTGATTCAACGGGGATTAATACTTTGGATGGAATATAAGATAGAAAGTTCAAAATAAATTAAAATAGTGGGAAGGTCTGCAATATCTTCGTACAGTGAGAGTAAAATGTACTAATAATTATAAAATAATTGATTATTAATATATATCGCTGTGTACACAACACTAAGGTCACCAAGAAAGGTGAAAAACATGTGAAATCCTTATCTTTTATCATTCTCCTAAGGGTGATGAAATCATATAAGTTATAATTATATTATAATCTAATATATGACTATATCTATACTTCAAAAAATCATCAGAATCTCGACTAACTCGAGACAGTCAGTTAACATCACAACAAAGATAAATGTCTTTATAATACAAGATGTGTGAATAAGGGTAAAGCAATACATACTTCGTTCAAATGTATCTATGGTCCTTTTTTGAGTGACATCTCTAATAATATATCACTGTTTATCCAAAAACATCACCGTTATAGGCTCTAGAAAAAGTAAGGAGATGCCAAAAATAACTATTTATGGGAATATACCTTACTAATTATTACTATCAACAGAGATTTGAATAGATTGTTTTAAGGTATAATACACCTGCGGTAAGGTGACTTAAAGTAAATATTCTCAAGTACAAATGATTTTCGATTCTAATTCTTTCGTTTTCTAGGTAAGGTTACTAAAACAGTGATTTTATAAATTAGAATTAGTTACAGAGCGGACCTATAGTAATTAAATCAAAAATTCACATGTATAATTTTTGTTCTAAGGATTTGTTAATCAAATATGCATCCTAAATGCTTAAATATAAATATAATACTAATTTACAAGAATAGGCAGGATATTTATTTTAATAGAGGTAGAAATTTCACCCTACACAATTATACACTTCCGGAAATAGAGTAGTTATAAGAATCAGATATTCTCCCTAGATAATTCTTAGTTCCATAAAAATTTATATGAAACGTTCAACCATTATATTCCTATCCATTTCACCAGGTCAATTCATTAGATCAGAAATTTTAATTATCTAATATTCACTACATCATTATAATAGTTGTTATTTTTATGTGTATAATAAATAAAATGTCAAGTAATATGTGAGTGTCCGTGAAGAGGAATATCTCACGATAAAAGTTCGCATTTTTTCGGCAGTTTAGAACGCAACCATAAATGTTCATAACATTTAAGATGTAATTTATTCTGCTATGGTTCAACAGAAATGAGCACAAATAATTAAATATCATTATGATAAAAATAACGCAATAATGTCAGCCAGTCGAAACTATCCGCAGAGAGGCATGAGAAGGTATCATTTTTTATGATGTAATTTATAATTTGTACTGTAAAATTTAATTTGAATAAGTGGTTAATCACGTTAGATTGGAGTCACACTAATCAGGATGGCCGTATTAAAATCACCTAATTGAGAAGGTATTGCATAAGGTTGTATTCCTTCAAATAAGATATTAAAAAAATTCTATATTATGCTAATCGGCCATATGCTCACTTTTAGAGATTTGGTTTTATGAGGTAAAGAATCACATTTAAATATATTAGGTAAGTACAATACAGTCTAAATGTTTATTTTCTCTGACAGAGGAGTAGAGTTAATTAATTGATATAAAGAGTACGAGTTAATTTAAGTAAAGATGAAATATGAAAAGAGTGATACTAATAAGATAGTTTCTTTCATATAGTGTTATCATTTCACTGATCAGTCTTATTAGGTAGAGGGGTTAGTAAAATATATAGAGGATAACGAGAAATTATTAATCACAGATGATAATTAAATGAGACTAACTATATATGTTCTTAAGTCTATATCAGTAGGATGTTAAATAAACCACTATTATAATTTAGAGTCGAATTAAACATACAGATGCTTCTTAATAATAGGTTATATTTTTAAAGTGTTCTTATATAATAAGTCGTTTGTTATATCACTAATGATTGTATTTAATGGCTATTAATTATATTGTTAAGGTATAATTATTCCGATATATTTAAGAATCTCGCGATCGCTTAGATTTTCAATAATGACTTAAGCAAATAAATTATGAAAAGACAAAAGTTCTCATTGTATAATATTATTAATACTCGAGTTGGCAAAGTTTACGTAATCTGCAACTTATTTAAGTGACGTTAATATATATATACCTAGTCCTTTTATAGATTCTTTATATTGTATATGATAAATTATCTTCAATTCAGATAAATCTAAGGTGGTTCATGAAACCGAATATCTGTCAATTTTAATAGTTATTTCAAAACTAACCATGTTAAAATTTTCGAGAAAGTAAGAAACTATTACAACCTTAAATCAAAGTAGTATTTCTGTTAACTGATAACTGAATTATATTATTAATATATAGAAGCTTTCGAGCTTCCAATAACATCAAACTCAATAAAGTTTGAGCCTTATTCTAGCTATCTTTTATCTGTGGAAATGTTAAACCCTCTAAAATGAGTATATAATGGAACTATGCCTCCCGAAAAATATGCTTATATTGATCTCTGAAAGAAATATTATCATTTAATACGAAATATTAAATGTATTTGCTTAACGTACTTAGCAACAGTGCATATTACTGATGGCAACTATCTAGTAATAAAATGTTATCAATTACAGATCGCATGCTTCAATATATAATAATTATAGATAAAAATAAGTGGTTATTTCTAGTGGGCTATTAGTTCACTTTTCATTTCGCAGTTATGTATCGATATATATGAATAAATTAAAGTTAAAGAATGCTAACCGAATGAGTCTTAATATTATGATGAGAAACTTTCGTGAGGTTTACAGGGAAATTTTATTGTCTAAATCAAAGAAAGATTCCGATTTGGTATGAGATATTTAACAGACCTTTATCCAACGCTAGATGGAACAAATAATTGGACATTATATCCTTATAAAGCAAGATAATAATGAAGTACGTAGCGCATTAACTCACACTTATAGATAGAAAGAAGAATAGAATATCAACAGAGCAGGCATCTGCTTAATTAAGTGAGTTTAAACGCTGGAGTCTCACAACCATGATTGACGACCTGAAGATATAATATATATATATACGGCAAAATTATTAATTAATGCTCACCCCATCGATAAATCAGCAGATATTGAACAGACTGGAATGATGTATATATTGAGTCTTGTTGAATAGGTAGATAACTATATAATAATAGAACCTTAACCGACATCCTCCACACATAATTCACCATCACTTACTTATAAATATCCCAAAAAGGAATAATTACATATATAAGTACCAAAGAGTATGTATATTAGATTATTAGAGAAAATTAAATAAATATGTGATGTGATGATACTGGTAGCAGACTTCCGTACCCGCACTAGAGTCTACAATTGTCAAGTTAGGAGAGGAAGGATTCCTTTCCGTCGAGTAGTTTGGATCTTATATACAAGGTGTTGACAAGGACGTCACGCTCAAGGTGAGGGTGGTATTGAACCAGGACTCCTATGAAAGACGCCCCGACGTAGGATTTGTAGTCCTCTCTCTCAGTATACATCGAACCGAGGAGTCCGACCCTTGGTGCGCTAAACTTTGCTTTCTCCAAGCACGCATTTCGTTTGCCAAGCTCACTGTGTCGGTTGATTCGTAAACTGCACGGCATTTGGATCAATATTATTTCTCTTGGCTACATAGAGTACATCGCAGTTTGGGCACTTCAGTGTACCCACCACACTCTGATACAATGCAATTGGTTTATCTGACGATATGAAATCATTGTCATACCACTGATATCAGGTATACAGATTGAATTAAGAGGATCCTACACTATATATGACAGTTTGGGGTTAGTTTTTCAAGCGTTAAAAAGGGCTAATTAAAAGTGAAGACCTTCGATTATTAGGTCCATTTTCTTTTCTTATTAATATCTCTCCACTGTCGTTTTCCATGGCTCGCGGAAATTTCAACTACTAGCTTTCTTCAATGGGACTTCGTCGCCCGTCAGATTTCCGAATTACAAACTTAATTCGGTCCTCTCTCATTCTTATGACGACCTTTATATACCTGTAGCCTTGTTACTAGCACTTCTGCGTACACGTCTGCGCGGACATCGTTCTTTCGAGATTAGAGATTTGACAAGTATCTTGTCTTATATTATCGTTCGCAAGGTGGTTTTCCCGACTTTTTAGTGCCTTCTTATGCTCGCCGCCCACGTTCTGTTTGTTCTCAGACAAGGCGTGTCGCACTTAGTTACCATGGAAGAGCGCACGGAATATTTCGCTGAAAAACAACAAGCTCTACCAAGTTACTCTAGATGACCAACCGTTTACTATAAAAGAAATGGCCCTGGCAATGAAGGATTTGTTACGAGAAAGGACTTTTACATTTGGAGTTTCATAACAGTATGCTTGGTAGAAGCACCTCCAGCCATCAGCATTTGTACAGGGGCAGTACTTAGCCTCTAAAATAATATGATAATAATTTCCTGGGTGACCAATAGTCAAAGTGGGTCTCTCTCGGATCTCCATCACCAAATTTCTTGTTCGTCTCTCTTCTACTCTAGCTCACAGCTCAAGCAGGAAGAACATTATAGAACGTAATTTAGGTGGGTTCTAAAAACGAACCTATGGCGAGTGCACTATGGAGCACAATGGTGAACGGGTTTTATCAGTGAACTACATATTTGTCTTTGCGGCTCTATAAATACCGACAATATATGATATTCTGAATGATCAATCATGGCCGCTATTTTCTGGGTTCGTATATAATATCATAGTAAACACGCATATGGTTTCCGTATTAATGTTGTAGCTGAATTGGCTATGGAGAGTTGGCTAATCCGTCCATATATAAGGGTACTATCTCCGTGTGTCAGCATAGTATAATACTAAGGACGTAGAAGCAATATAATTACGCATGTTGGAATAACACCAAATAAATATCTGCCCAACCCAACAGTTGTTGTCGAGAAATAAAAATGTACGATCACCGTGGGTATATATATGGGTCACTATGTCTATCTTATTTAATATATGTCTATGCGTCTGTTCTAAAATAGTGTTTTGGTTTCTCTCAACCATATCCAGTTAGGTGCACTAGTCACTAATCTAGGGACTTTTCGAATAGTGTCAGGGTAGGGCAACACGCGCATGACACTGTAAGTGAAAGAGAGTGTCCCTAGATATGGCTCCGAGTGATAATAAATTTTGTAAAGGGAGAGAGGGAGGTCGGGTAGATTCATACCAGTTTTGCACACACTTGCAGTAATGCATACTGGAAATTCATATATAAATAAGGTAATAATTTTATTTTAATTAAATATATTACGATTAAACTAATGAAGCAGAAGTATCTTCAATCGAATAGATATATATATATATACGCTAATAAAGATTCTTTAATATAACATATACGGTGTTTTAGAATATCGGTCATAATGTTCCTTATATGGGTTATTTTAGTGAACATGAATGTAACATATAAATAAGTAACAGAGAAGAAAATTATTAAGTGAGAAGTATAATATATTTTATCTACTAGGATATGTATAGACAAAAAAATGTTGATTAATTATCAGTATTTAGTAAAGACAATATGTTTCTTCATTGTACTGAAGGTGAATAAGTAGGAGAATTAATTACCCTACAATATAGTGAAGCTCTCAATATTTTACTTAAATACTACTATAATATAAATATATATATAATATCAACTTGACTTATGTCACTACTGTTTTCAAACGTGAGTTCATTACTGATATTATCGGCTCCATTAGAACCTTGACGTTATGTAAGATAAGTTCTAGGTATAAGGCATAAAATTATATATTTATATTATGTTTAATAGGATATTACGTTAACGAGGTATGTTGAGATTTGTGCTATACCTTCTAGGAGTGGCATATAATAGTTAGGCGTACCACATCGCCTTAATTTTTATATTTATAATATATATAATATATATAGTCGTTATTTAACATTAATACGAGCGTTAATTGTATAAGTATACATAGTTGTACCGCATGATATATTATTTAAGTGTCAAGATTGGGTAAGGTGGAGGTAATATATATAATATCTATAGATTTAATTTTAAGCAACTCATGTAATGATGTTATAGAATGAAATCCGCCAATAAGTAAAATAAAGGCGTGAGAAAGCCCAATAAGCAATTCATTATGGAAAGAACCTAAACTATTGCAAGATTTAAAAATTACCTAGACACACTACTAATACTTGAAAAAGGTAAGGGTAACGATAATGGTATTAACCAAATTTATAAACTTACCATTTGTAATCACTATGTATAATTAAAATATAGCAACTTTTAATGAATCCGATAGGAGAGTTGAGGCACTAACTACTGATACTATACCATGGTTATATATATAAGTATACCGCTTGAGAGCATTAATTGATAATGTATTAGATATAGGCTTTCGATCATATACTATATTTTTAGGAATTTATTGAGGTATAAGAATGCACTTTTATCGTCCAATTCACACTGGAATTCAACTACCATAGTATTTCACTGCTCAAAGAACTATGGTTGAGACTCTAAGTAGTTCATAGCCAAGTATGATAAGCACTCTAGCTAGATTAATGCACATGCGAGAGGGAGGCTGTAATAAGTAGAGAACAATCATTTGGATATATAGTACTGTGAAGGGGAACATCTAACAGGTGCGCGTCAAGTCTCGCTTAGAGATACTATAATTAATTATAGATAGGTTAGAAACAAACCGTCAGAAATTAATAATTAGATACACCAACAAAACCACACCCTCTTCTTAAAAATCTGATATATAATTTAACGTTGGCGCGAAGTCGCCCAGAACCTTACAGGTTGTGGGGGTCCTAAGGTAGAAATCGTTTTATTCATTCAGTGTTTGGCTACTGGAAGAGAGATCGCTGTCCACAGCGACAATTTTAAGGTTGTTGTTGAACCTGTTATGACGAACCTACGTCTGAAAGGTTAAGTAAATCTTCTGGTAATATAATAAATATTATACAGACGAAGCTTACGCTTATCGATGATGCGAAAATCAGAAGATGTGAAAGATTGCAGTCAATACAGTATGTAGTTGTGGTGAATAATTGGTGAGGAAAATTGCTTATCGATGTGAATCAGCATAAATATGTCTAGAATATTTAATAATCTAAGGTCACTATCGGTTTATATAATCGGCTATATGTTGAGTATATATCGCTCAGTCTTCGTCTTTATAATATATGCATACTCATAAGTAAATTGGGAGGGTTAAACAAAAGTACCAGCTGGCAAGCTCTTGTATATAAGATGCACTAATATACAGTATTTAAAAAATAAATATACCGATATAATAACTCCTCTACAAGAATTATTTGGTTATATTATAAAATAATTCTAGTAGGAATTCTTTTTCAATAAGTTACTTTAAACATTGGAATTTCGAATATTCTAATGAATAAGAATCCTCAACAATTAAATCACCAGCTAGAACAAATCAGAACTCTAACCATTTAACGATAATATCTGATCTTACTGATGCTAGTAATATAGTTGCCATTTGAGAGTAGAGGATTTTAAACAGTGTGAAATTGGAACACTAAGGTTGAGCTTCTTAAATATGTATAAATATCAGTGATATTACACACGCACATACACACACACACATGCACACACACATACACAGACACATATATATGCACACACACATACACACACGCACACATACACACACACACACACACACACACACGTTTCTCCTATAACTCCAAAGAAACATAATTCAAGTTATAAAATACAGATAAAAAGGAAAGTCACCTTATGAACATAGAGTATCAATTGACATTAAGTAATAGTAATGATATAAAATTAAAAGGCTATTCAATAAATATTGAAAAGAACACAAAATCTCTAACAAAACGACAAACGCCAACATCATTCTGTTTTTATATAAAAAGTGAGAAAAAGAAGACCCAAAAATACAGACCAATTAGTTTACTTCTCAGTCTGAAACGAGTTACAAAGATAATAGTTAACAGAATTATTGCACAACTTGCCATTAATCATCTGCAATTCTACATGAACAAGTAGGTTTCAGAAATAGTTATATCACCAATCCCAGTAGTCCATCAGCTGATGAACTGATGGAAAGATTTAAGAAATTTAACAAAGTCTATAAGAAAATCTGATTTAGTGAAATAATTAGCTTTATTATAACATCTTTGAATAGGAATGATATTGCAAAATCAAATATAAACAGATATCTTAATATAAATATATATAAAAATGCTATATCAACATTTAAATTTAAAATAGAAGTCAGAAAGATGAGTTAGGCTGGAAGGCAAAAGCTTGCAGAACAGTTGCATTGAATATGAACTTAGGAAAAAAAACAAAGTAATGTTAAATAAGGACAAAAACTCGCAATAAATAACTGTCAGCAACTCAATCATAGAATAGGTTGATAAATAAAATAAGCCAGGAACACTATAGGTAGATAGAATATCAGTTTTTGTGGAATAATTTGTCAGTTTGTTTTAATAATAAAGGATTTTAACAGTGAATAATACCTGCAATGAATTATGTCTGTGAAGCTTGAACCCAGAATGAAAAAACAATCCAATATTTAAGAGCAGCACAAAGAAATATGGAAAGATAAATGTGTAGAAATTCCGTCATGACAGAAATTGGAATAATGGATAAGCTTCAATAAGAATTAGCAGATGTAATGGTTAAGATCAAATAATATATATGGAAATTAGCAAGTGCACATATACTCTCATATACATATACATAAAATGGTGTACTATACACATAACCACAAAGTAATATGTATAGACATGATATCTTGCAGGATTGCATGCGGCTCAAGTGTCTACAATGATTTGTATAAAAGGTTTATTTTGAGAAATAAACACAATCAAATAAATTAATTGGTCATTTTCCAAGAACAAAAATGGTTTTGCTAAACTTTTGTGCATTTCAGTGAAACTCGAGCGATATAATTTTCTACGCAAAGGAGGTCAGTCCAGTCTCGTGTTTGGATATTGACGTGGATAAGAGAAGGACTTTTCATCACGCTAGCTATTTTCAAGACTTAGTTACCATCCCCTGCCTTGTCCCGCTGGATCTGTATAGGCTTGAATTGACTCTCCCTACTCCACCGAATTAAATTAATTTCTTTTTGAACTTTTATCAACATTAATCTTTCTTCTTTCAAATGAAAGTAATGTCAATTTTAGAATCAAACAGATAGTGGACCCACTGAATCGCGGAATTTGGTCTGCTCAGGAAACACCTAGACTTATGTTATAGTACTTTGCTAACCGAAAATACATCTAAGCACAACTAAAATCGTATAACAATAAACAATAGCTACCTCACCTACTAAGAAATGTGTGTTTGTGTGATGTATACATATATATAATATTCATATATATATATATCTGGCGACTGCAGTAAATATAAATAGTTAAATACTATATAATAGTATATCAGTACATATACTAAGGGTACATATTACTAGCTTATATAATAAATATATAGATGATATATAGTAATAGTAATAGTAGCGTATAGTCAATGAGTATATACTACAGTCTAAGCAGGCCCAATATGGCTTCTATACTATAATTACTATGTAATATTACGCCGACCCATTTCATAAATAGCAGTTTCTAGTCAAAAATAAATTATAAGCTAAATACAATTAGAGCCATAATGCCACAAACCAAGTGGCACTTTTCGTCCCTTTTTTAATGGTGCTTATAGTTATTAAGGTATGGTTTTCAAATATATACAGAAAATTATATATATATGTGGAAAAAAACGAAGAGAGAGAGAGAAGAGAGAGAGAAGATGAGAAGAATTGATAGACGAGACGATGAAAGAGAGAAGAGAGATGAGGAAAGAGAGAGAGACTGACGAACAGTTTGGCTTGTGTAGGAAGTTGGTACTATTAAGCGGCGACTTCAATAATATGATATTGCTGTCAGTGCTTTCAAATTGAGATACCACATATGTTAATACAAGAGAGTATAGTTTTGGTTCAATAAAAATGCTGGTATAATGACTTTTACTAATATATGAGTATCTTACGTCCTCCTAGTGTTCTGTCTCAACTGCTTATTGTCTATCAACATTTCACACTAAATACTACAACTCATGAATATTTCAGAGGACTCCCATGTCAATTAAGTTTCGTGCACATATTTGTGTTACAGTAATTATAATTAGAGACTAGCTTGCTCACTACATAATTAAAGTAACCCATACTTTGATTATATTTGAGATGTGACCTATAAGAATGGATTAATTACTACTTATACTAATCTACTATCCTCCTCTCATTTATTTACTTTTCTCCTAATTTTAAAAATAATAATGATCATATATAATATATAGTTTGTATTTGTCACTATGAGTCATTATATTAATAATAATACCTTAATAACGGGTACATTTAGGTATTATCATATATCTGTAAATATATTATTTATATTAATTAGTAATTAATGAACTACTATAAATAAATTATACCATATATACATATTATATATATATATATTATATAATAATATTATCTAATAATAATTTTTAAAATAATCTTAATATATTTAAATTATAATGATAATATAATAAATAAATTAATAGTTATAAATATTATATATGAATAATATATTAAATTTTAGATAATATATAATAATATATTATATATATAGTTATATAGCTATATAGTTATTCACCAGTAATGAAATATTTATATATATTAATATAATAAATAAATAATAATAAAAATATAATACTAATAGTATATAATATATTAATATATTATGGTGAGACCCAATTGGCAAAGGCCACCTATTTTCATCAGAACTGGGGATAGGGGAAGGTGCCTAGGCAAGATCGAATTTAGAGTAACCATCTAGCCCAATACAAGAACGTTTGAAGTGTTAAGTTTAAGGTAGTTGGTGAACTAGAGATAAATAAGTAATCACTGTAAAGGAGTGAGTCCCAAAACATTTTACCAGTGAGTACCAAGTAGCATATGTGAGCATAGCGGTCCAAAAGCTCCTAAGCGCAGAGAAGGGATATAAAGAAAATATAGACTGTAGTGAATATGATTAGGCGAGGGGATGAAGAACAGATGATAAGGATAAGATATGCCACAGAGAGTTCAGAAAGATGCAATTATCCGATGTAAGAGAGAGAGACAGAGAGAGATAAAGAGAGTCAGAAAGAGAGAGAGAGTAGATGAAGAATGAAATGAGAGAGAGAGACGGAGAGAGAGGCAGATGAAAGAGAGAAAGAGAGATGATGAGAGAGAAGAGTATATAGAGCAAATTTTGGAGAACGCGCGTAACTAATTCGAGAAGTAGTATAAATTAGAAGTTAATTGTGATTATGAATTGTAACATATCACTTTTGAGACGAGACATCAATGATATTCACGCTTCGCACCACTAAACTTATTTCCCTCATGATGTCATAATCGAAATTTTACATTAAGAGACACATAATTTGAGAGTTTCGGAATATAATACCTAATTATCAACATTTAGATTTATCGCCAAAAGTGGAACTAACACTCCTCCTTGCCTAATTAGGGGCCTCTGCCCCAGTTAAAACGTGGTGCTCTTAATCTATGCAAAAATGATAAAAACAAATTGCACATCTTACCAACTTAGTTTAGTAATGGTAGTGTTAGTTTCGTTACTAACAGATATTCTAGTGGTTTTTTTTTATTCTCAAAAATATCTATGTTCTCAAACATTATGAACGATATACAACAATATGTTCTGTGGCTTACACATAAACCCGACATACTCAACTAAAATGACGTCCTGGTCTAAATGCATATCAAATTTCCTTTTATCTCTTAGTCTTAATACCCAACGTCCTCTCACCAGATCGGAAAGTGAGATGTGCTCGTAGATTTCAATACAGCTAAACCTGAAAAACAGAAATTAGCTAAGAATTAGAAGAAAAGAATATGACGTTTAAATATCAGCAACAATATACTAATATCTACCAACCCACACCAAGCTAATATCCAATATCCTCTTATACCCTTAATTGGCAAGATCTCATAATTACCAAAGAACTAAATTCTCAAAACCTAATATCTTAAAAAAAGGTTCCTTTATAACTCTCAATATCAGTAGCAAGTTTCTTATTATATTTGCATTATTGCTATTATTATTATATTATTATATTTTCATTTCTTTATTTAATTTATTTATTTATCAGTAATATTGTTTATTAAAATTAATTAATTTGACATTACTTTTTCATTAATTATTAATATTATTATTATTAATCTTTCATTAGATGAAAATTATTCTTATATTCTCTATATACTTTATTCATCTCTCTAATACGCTTTAAAGTTTGTGAAAAATATGCATACCGGGTCAAATATTTTAATATTCAGAAATATCCTTTTAATGCTCAAAAGAGTCATTACGAACAAATATCTTTCGCATTATTTTGTTAGGGAGTTCAATTCTGAGGAAGACCTTTATTCTAGTGATATGATTTTACCTCTGTTGCAGTGACTGAGAAGCTCTAGGACAGAAATATCTAATCATAAAGTATAATCTTACACGTACTTGTTCTGCATCCCATTGTAGTTTGATGTCGACTACTACTTCTCACTCACAGTACTTATTACTACTATACTTATCTAGTCTACCTATCCATTATGCATGAGAACATTCTGAGAGAGATGTATTTTAACTATTGTCTCTAATAAGACCACCTCTCATATATATATATATTAATAATCAATATACATAATACTTTGTCAAATATATTAATTATTACTATATATAAGTTATATGAGGGCCAATGATAGGACATATTAACCTTGACTAGATGAGTCATGAGGTGTTATATGAAATCTTGATACCTAAGAGATATAATATCGAGATATTGTCCAGGCAGGACTATTCTGTTACACTCCCTCCACTCTGTATATAAGTGTAATTAGTTAACTCATAATATGTACAGATATCGTGATAACACTACTATTTCATATACTATCATATACCATCCGAAAGAGAATTTCTATAGTAGAGAATAGTACGCATAAAGTATAATTACTCAATAGTTATTCAATGGGTACTTATACGTAGATGAATATATATTTATATAATATTATATCCTCACATATGGCCAATACTATTTATTGCTAACTTGTTCCATAGTATTATGTATTATTATTCTGCAAGGACGCTCATACCAGTAACTTTTTACTAATCGTGCTCTCTCTCTCTCTTCTCTCACTCTCTATATACACTATCTCTCTCTTTTCACTTCTCTCTCATTTCTTCCTGTCTAATATTTTTACTACTTTATATTTAATCTATCATCCGAATCTATTATTCTTTCCTGTTAATTATTCTATTGGTAAAGTAACATTATTTAATCAGAATATTTTAATTATTAATACTTCCTTTAAACTATATATGTAATAATATATATTATATTATTGTTAATATATTTATAGTATAATCGTATAATTATACGAATATTACGATATATAAATAATATTACAAAACAAGGTAACTTATTTACTATAAGTATATTACATATTTATTTAATATCATTGTTAGTTATATTAGTTATGAATGAGTGTAACGCAGTAATCTAAGAAACAATTTTTTCATGATAAGTCTGATCTCGTCTTTCTATTGTATAGAATCTTCACAGTTATAGCTTCTTATGTATAATATATATCAATGTCAGTGCAAACTCTCAGTTCTTATCTCTGGTCATAATCTTATTTAATTTTAAAGTATTCTTCACACTCTATTTAATATGTGTTTATAAAACTCTATTTTGGTTATAAACATAATTTATTATGTGTATAGAATATACATACAATGAGGTAAACACCAAATTTTCTATAAAAAAAATATAGTTTATCATTAGAATTCACAAGAATACCATATCGCTCTTTTCCTTTAATCTGGGCACGTATTAGTTCCTATGTTAATGTGTTCATAAACATTAGTTGATAGCGTTTATTCAAGTTTTTATCTGTCAAAGTTACAAGTATAATAGTTTATATTTATTATAATGTAAATAATTAATCATATTATATTGATCAACATCTTCGCAAAAAAATATGAAGAATATAATAATAGCGAAACATTGATGAAAATTAAACGAAAAAAAAGATAGTTCAAATTCCTGCTCAACTACTTTCAAAGAGTTCAGGAGTCGTCCTGGCTGAATTAGTAACGAATATACCCTCTTTTCAGTAATTATAATAATAATAAAAAAAATAATAAAAATAAATTTTAAGAAAAGAGAATAAAAAAATAAATAATAAAAACTAAATAAAAATAATAATAAAAAATAGAATAAAAAAAATAAAATAGAAAAAAAAATAATATTATATATATGAATAAAAAAAAATAAGAAAATAGAGATAATAAAAAACATAATACATGTATACCTTTAAATATAAGCTATATAATAAATATTATTTACCCTCTTCGCCATACATAACACTCATTCGACACTATGCCCGAATTATACGTATATCTTCTGGTCCTGTTATCGGTTAAAGCTAACTATTGCGAGAGTGTAGTGTGGAAGCATTGCTCTAAATCGTTTCTTTGCTAACCTCATTATCTTTTGGTTACTTAGCATAATTCCGCTCTTTTATGATTAAAACGTGTGATGGTTACTTCTCACTGCTGAAAAAAAGTAGAGGGTGATATACTCATCCGAGGATATGAGAAGGTCATCCTTCTTCAACTAGTTTCTTTTCTCACAGAAATCTGTTTCGATGAGCTCGATTTTCTCCTATTCACTCTTCAGTAAATGCACCATTAAGTCTAAAGTCGGCATAATAAATAAAAACTCTATACTTTTCATAGTCATAACAACTACTATTTTCTATTCTCTCGTTATCGTGACTGTGATATAGTATTTCGACTGACTAAGAGTGCGCACTTTTCTACTGATGAAAGTGTCCCGGCCAACTCTACCTTGGCCTCTATCATACCTATAAAATGTTGTCTGTCTCCTTGAATTGAAACACTCTCTAATAACTTTTTAATACTAACTTTCACTCCTCTATTAGCAGCTCTGACGATCATAGCGAACGATTCTACTGAATAAGTTAATCTGTCTTCATTTTACTGTAAGAGATAATCTCTTTGCAGTCCTCCTTTGTTCTCTCATTTAGTTTTTACCGTCGGATTTCCGCATCCCCTTCGCTCATTATCTCCTTTCATCTCAGAGTATATACCGTAAAATGTCATCTCATTTTGATGCGACTGAATGTTTCATATTTCGGGTCAGTATTTCTTTTCGGCACTCGTAATGAATCCTTAATAGTTGATTCGCATATGAACACGTGCAGAGGCTAGTGGCCGGATGGCATTCCTCCTCGTGTTTTTAAGAGTGGCTCTATAAGTAAATATGCCTGTCCTCGTTCAATCTTACTCTCTATGCCTTAATCTAATTTTACACCTTTCCTTCAGTGAATGAAAGCACTCACTCATGTATCCAATACGATCCACGAAAGGTTTAAGGTTGTATTAGTCTCCCTCTGACTCCTTCTTGCCATAACTTATCAGCGCCCAATAATTCTACTCACTGTTAATAATCTCTATAATCTAAAGAATCTTTAATACATCTCTTTTCTTACACTCTCACAATCTCTGGCGTTATCATCTGAATATCTCTATTTTTCCCTTTCTTTCTTATGACTACTTCGGTGATGACTTATCAGAACGCTGTGATTTTAACTGGTGAACTTGCATACTGTCTATTTAATGACAATTATGGTCTCCTGCCTTAGAGGAATATGAAAATAAGGGTCAATATCTATAGATAACATTGTGGCGCATCGACATTATTCAAAGCTTTTTGAAACCTGGTATGGCTTCGTCACTCTAAAGCATCTTATTCTCATTATGGGTTTCCTCGCTTCTTTTGTGAGACTATACCACTTGTCGAAGCTTCTCTACATCTAGATCCACATTCCAATAGCAGCATAATCGTTAATGGAATGGCAACATTTTTCTCTCTTTCCTGTTATATTGTGGTTGTTCCCAAGCATTTCTTTTTCTTGAATACTTAATACGCCTCAAATAACGTAATATCACCCATAATAACGCCACAAAATTATAGAGCGCGTCATAAATGATCACAGAAAGCAGATTGCAAAGTGAGTAAGATTAGAATTTCAGCAGGAACACAGATTAAGGTGAAAGAGATTCCACTAGAACAGACATGATGCCAGAAAAGAAGAAAACAGAACACTTATGACGAATCAGCCCTGATCAGTTAAGGACTAATAAGTTAATATCAACAACTACAGATAGTCACCAATATTATAAATTAATAATTAATAATCACTAATTCTATTCTACACAGCATACCCTGTTAACTCTTCAACCTCTTATTCTTGTATTACTTTCATTACAACATCTCCTTTAGGCCAGTACTTCTTCACACTCCATTTCATCTCCTCTACTGGTATCCGATGGACTCAACTCTCCACTTCTTCACGACATTATCACCTAAATATGATTGCGCAATCCTCTTGACATCTAGAGCCTTAGGTCTCTCGTCCTTACAACGCATTTTTATGTTAATTTTTGAACACCTGCTGATGGGAATTCCGAAGTGCGACACCGCCTATCTCTGTGAAACTTGAATCTGTGAAAACTCAGCACTGCTTTACATCTCCCTCTCGTAAACACCTCCCAACTTTCCTTCTTCGAGTAAAATTTCCTCATTTTGCAACAATAAAGACCGTTGGTCTGAACATAAACAAAATTTTTTGTGAGAAACCGACTATCCACACGATCTGCTAAGGGCATCTCAAAGCCAGCTGCAGAGTCCTTTTACAGTTAGCAGGATAATTTATTTTTCTGCTGCACAGCGTCTGCATGTATCACAAGCGCCATATTCGCCCTTGCTTATAAGTATATAAGAATATTTTTACAATTAGTAGTGGGCTTACGGCTCCACCTCCCTTCTATTGTTTAGAGTTGAGTCTAAAGCTAAAGACTTATTCAAAAATGTCCCCATAACTTTTACAAACACATCCTTGATCCCTTACAAGTTTTCTCTCTTGCGAGGCTTGATTCACTCCGTCCGGACACTATATTATCTCTCTTATAGTACTACAATTATCGCAGTATGAATGGAGTTGACTTCTTTTGCCATTCACACCTCCATGTCGCACCACGCTATCACAAAGTAGGGCCTTTGCTCGCGCCAACTGTAATTCATGTGTTGAGTATTAAACTCCAAGGATCTACCTACTTTTGCATATTAACAAAATATTAAAACTTTATTATTTATATTAATATTATTATTATTATTATTATTATATTTATATTAATTTATTAATTATTTATATTACATATTATTATTTAATTATATTATTATATTTATTATATTTATTATTATTATTATTATTATATTTACATAATTCACCTAACAGGAAGAAACAATTTAGAATATCGATAACATATTTTACGACTAAACTTGACTGATTTAATATTAAAAAGAATATATATAAATGAAAAAATAGCGTATCTATGGGATCACCTATAATGACCAAACATTTCTCAAGATCTTCTACACTTCTAAATCATCGAACAGAAAACAACAATCTTTACTGATATAATGTATTTTTAATCCTATCCTTTTATATTCGATATTTTAGACGACAATTTATTGATACTATAACGATCAGAACATGTTCAAGAGTTCAATTCCAAACCGGAAATTTAGTGGTTCAATAAAATTACCTTGAAAAAAAAGGAATCAATTTATTATAATAATTAACATTAAAATTAAAAAAGGATGGAAAAATATTGATAGAAGTGCTCTAACTGTTATAATCGGATTCTTATGTACATGATCTAAATAGCCGCATTTCTTGCGTGCTGTTGAAGTCACCGTACATCTAACCAAAATTATTATTATTTAAATAAATATTTAAAATAAAAATAAAAAAATGAAAAATTTACTTTAAAGTTTCAAAAACTCAACAATTTTCACATTCATCATACCAAGGCGGCCTTGTAGAAATTCTCATCATAATATTCGTTAAAATATCGATAAAATAAATTTTAAAAATTATATGTTACTTTAACAGCTACTTTAACCTATTAACTTAACTCTTATACCTCTTTAACTCAATAACTTAATTAAATCTTCAAGCTTTAACCTTATAAATCTAAATATATATCTCCTTAAAAACAATATATTAGTTAGAAACTCAAAAAACTGATAAAGTCTTGCTGTGAAATAATTGAATACTTTTATACCGGTAGATCCAAAACACTGGCCATATTTATAATCATCTAATAAGATCGTTAAATCTATAGATAACGGAACATTACTCTTGATATTTCACTCGTTACTCTACTAAAATTACAAAATATGGGAGAAATACCAGAAAGATAGTTCACCGAGCTAGTTGAAATTATCAACCATCGATGGAAACATTTTTCGAAAATAAATCGTGTGAGAAAAATAAATTAATAAACAATAACTTCCCCAAGTATAGTTCATGTAGAAAAACGACTAACAAGATACAATAGTGTCTCTCACATAAAATTGTAATTTACCAAAATAGCTATCGAATTAAAAACACGGAAAACCGATAAATTATCTCTAAAAAAGATACTCATTTGAGTAAAGTGGAGAATGCAATTTTACTTACGTACTCTCATAAAGAAGTACTTGTTACATGAGTTACACAGAAAATATAATATCAGATTTTAAAGCAAGAACACCTTTTACAAATATAACACAGACTTCTGGGGACAGAAATCTTGTATTAAAAATCCACTATAACCCATGAACTGAACTCTGTGGCTTCTTCTATCTGTATGCTCTTTCGGATGTGAGACAGATATAACGTAGGAGTACCGATTTCAATTTCTCAAGTGAGATTAACGTCGCTTAATCCCGATAATACAACGAATAACATCAACAATAAGAAGTCTCAAAGTCTCTGCTCAAATCAAGAACTACTACCCGAAATTTGAATCAAAACATAAGTATCAGCCACGACAGTAAAGTCATTCATAAGAATACTAAAGAGAAAAACACCACAAAACAAATAAAATACCTTCACAGAATTTTGGTAATAATATCGTTTCATTATTAGTAGATTATAAATTATTTTTTTAACGATTGGTTCAGAGAAAAAAAAACAGTAATAAATAAAATATTATGAAAATGATAAATTTTTTTAAACATCTCTAAATAACAAAAAAATACTTATGCATACTGTAATCTTTTGGAATAGGCTTCAAATTAAATTTAAATTTTTATTTTTATTCTATATATTGTTAATCAGTTTATTGGATATAAGTTATTTAAGTTTTGCTTAAACTTAAAAATATAATAACAAAAGATAGTGAAAAAGATAGTACTAATTAAAAGTATATACCTCGGTAAAACTATGCTAATTATAAAATTCAGTAATTTATTTTTATTCCAGAAATAATTTTAAAGCAAATTTCTTCAGTGGCGAAAGAAATATTTTCAGGTAGTTACTCTAATAATCGAAATATCAAAATACACCAACATCCGTTAATTTACTATATTAATTATTATCATATTCATATTAACTCTTTTATAGTTGTGATATTATTGATGAGTATCGATATTATTATTCTATTTCCTAGACTTAATGTGATCTCCACCTACTATATAATCTATATTATTGAAATTTAGTTAGTTTTTATTAGTATTTATTATATATTAATTATTAATATTTAGATATTATATAATTAAATTCATTTAGCATTCATTATAATTTAAGGATTATTATTTAATATTAATAAGTAAGTTTATTAACATTAAAACATAATTAGATGAAGCCAATATTAGATATAGTAAGTTAATATAATAATATTAATTTAGTTTAGAATGAGTATTAACCCATATTATTACGATAGCGGTAATACTCAATGATCAACGTAGGATTTTAAATGCATCCAAAATTGGACACCACTTTATAAATACGGAGAATCCGATATGTTAATGAATATCCTTTTATAATAAATGGCTATACCTAACTTCCTACATGCGACTTGAGATATAAAATGATTTAGAGATCTATCTAATACATATTATTTATTATTTAATTTATTTTATTATTATTATTTTATAGATATTATTTTATTTCTATTTATTCTTCCTTTTAATAATATTATTTATATATTAATTTAATAAATATCTTTCTATTTATATATTTTTATGTAATGTAGGTAAGGATAATTATTATTATATTATTTTAAATATAATTATATATTGATTTAACACATAACAACACACATCATCTACACAACACTATAATCAACACCTAAATACACACAACGCATTATATATAATATATAATTATATTCATATATATTAATTATATATATAATATTATATATATTATTAATATTTAATATATAATATATATATTTATATTATAATTAATATATATATATAATATATATCATTACTTATATATATATTAATATTACATATTAATATATTATATATATATAAATAATACTATAATTATATAATTATAATATATATATTAGTATCACAAGAATATACATAGTATAAAAAATAAAGCTTTTATTACTGGTTGGAATTTAATGGGACAAAGACCATAATATCTAAATCTGCAAAAATAAAATTTTATAATGCAAAATAATATATACTAAATTAGAATAAATAATTTAATATTATATTTCATTTAAGTTTATTCAATTTAAAAAAAAAATATAAAAAACATTTAAATAATACTAAAAAAAAAATTCATCTGTATAATAATAGAATTAACATGCATCAAAATAGAAAAATTGTCTTAATAAGAGATATAAATCTGTCTCATTTAAAAAATAGTAATAATAAATTAAGTATATATATAAATAAAATAAAAATATAAAGTGATTTTGTTACTAGTCTATGTAAATCTGTAGTAAAAGTTTCACTCAAATATAGAACAAAGTTAAATAACGAACTACACTTTAAAGCACAAACTACACATAAATATAAACAAAATAGTAAATGAAGAAGATGAGTTCTTTATAACGTTTCTCATAATTTATATTTAAGTTGATGTTAGTAATAATGTAGTGTTATGGTAGTGTATATGATATATATAATATATAGTATATATAGATATATATTATATATTTATATATATTAATATATACTATGTGTATAAATATGTCCTGGTGTGTTTGTGTGGTATAGGTAGTGTGTGTGTATAATAGAGGATATGCAACTTCTATCTGAGTAACGCGATCCTTATATTTCGCAGATTTATGCATTTGAATAAATAATAAATATATTAAATAATAAATCTTAAGTTCTTTTAAGAAATACTTAATACGAAATAAGAACCTCACCCACAGTTATAAGTATTAGAATTCATATTGCACTTTCTTTCAGTCTCTTACTCTCTCTCCTCTTATATTCTTCATTCATCTACTTCTACTCTCTCTCGTCTCATCCTCTCCCATCTCTCTCTCACTTTCCTCTCTCTACTTCATCTCTCTCCTCTCTCTTAATGCATACATGTATATTAATAATATTATATAATATAACTATCTTATACTATATTATATATATTAATATATATTACTATATATAACTTATTAATATATATATAATATTATATAGATTAATAATATATAATACTATATATATAATAATATATAATATCATATATAATATATAATTAATAACTATTATATATTATAATATATTATATACTATATTTATATCATATACTATATATATATATATCATTATATTTACTCATTCACGTATTATCCACAACTAATTAATGCTAGTATTGTATACTATAATACTATAGTGATTGTATATACGATGCATATATATAAACAGTCTGCAATATAGTAGCATGGCATGTTGTAGTACTTATTTACTCTACGTTTACTCAAGGTTTTCCTCAATAATGCAATCCTTGACGGAACTTCAATGAACTATTCTTCTCAATAATCCTACACCAGTTAATCTATTCTCTTTATCCATACTAATACCCTTGCATTAATAGTTCTTAAACTCCATCAACCACCCTGGTTTTGGATTTGCTCCTTCTCACTATTGA
This sequence comes from Trachelipus rathkii, assembly GCA_015478945.1. Classification (NCBI taxonomy): domain Eukaryota; kingdom Metazoa; phylum Arthropoda; class Malacostraca; order Isopoda; family Trachelipodidae; genus Trachelipus; species Trachelipus rathkii. Next base: position 49,054 of record JABUQX010026876.1, read on the forward strand.
CCTACCATTGGACTTAAAAAACCTTTCTAGTCAAATATATATTTCTAGCACGTGGCATCATACCATCGTAGTACCTATTGCTCTTTCATCAGACATTTCTCCTAGCGACACATATCCTTATCCTCTACATTTTCAATTCTATCTATTCTCTTTATTCTCCAAATATCTCGTAAACCTTAAAAAAAAACCTCAAAATTTTTTTTTTCCATTTTATTGTTTTAATGCCACGTTCTAATCCACTAAAGAACAGTTGAACCAAATATACACGTCGAACAATCTCATTTTTACCTTCGTTATAAATTTCCCCTTTTCCATAATCTAAGGCTTGTAATACTCTTCTCACCCACAGCCAACTTATGTCAATCGTCTTTTTCATAGCCTCGAAACCCCAATATCTATCTAGTGTACTCTACAACACTGTAGTCCTCTGCTAGGCTACCCTAATACGCAACTCAGATTGAGAATCTCTCCTTGGGTTTTGTACTAATTTTCATCACTACTTTTAGCTGGATTAATTTTTAATTCACTTTTGTTGGCACACTCGTTCAAACTCAAGCACCAAATACGCCAAGTTTGTGCTTTCCTGTATCGGCAAAATCACACAAATCGTCAGCAAATTACTAAAGGTTAACGACTTCACTCTACCCTAATTCACTCAAATCAATATCAATCTACTCATTCATCTTACGATTATACTTCCTTCACCAAATCTATCCATACGTATAAACTTATACTATCTATACTATAATCAGTTTTATTAATTAATAAAGTAATATTAAACATAGCTACATATTGAAGACATAACACACCTTATTCTCTAGATACTCACTCCTACTTTATATACCATATCCTTTCCTTCCTTAATCCTTTAACAATACATCTCTTAATTATTGATTGTGTGTGATTTATAACAATGCTTTAATTATCTGCATTTAGTTCTTAAGGTTCAGAGATATCCATCATAGTTATAACAAAATTGAAAGTCTGTAAATGATCGTAAACAAGAGGTGCCGCCTTTTGAACTACATCCTCCACAAACGTTTTCCTACACAATTTCCAATATATATAGATGATTAGACGATCGAGCACATATAAACTGGTCATTTCGGTTTTATTTCTGTTAAATGAAGATTAATCTCTTCTAGTGTCTCACTCATCTTCTTCCTCTCATCTCTCTCTCTCTCTCTCTCTCTCTCATGCTACTAACAAGCATCTGTATAGGATTTCACATCTCTCTTACTGATATCGTGTCTCTCTATTTGTAGCTTCTATCTATCTTTTTCTCTCATTCTTTTTTGTATTATGAATATACTTTGTATATTTCCTCTATTGACACAGTTACACTATATTTTTGTTTTTATCACAAAAATTTAGACATTTTCGTGCTCTTACTTCTTCATCCTCCTCCTCTCTCTCATCTTCATCTACATCATCTCCCAGGTCTCTCTCTTCCTCTCTCTCTTACTCTCTCTCTTCTACTCTTCTCTACTTCCAAAACATTTTACTCTCTCTTCTCTCTCTCTCTCGTTCTCCCTAAGCTTCTTTTTGTTTTATCTTCGCATCCGTTTTCCCAGCAAACATATTATAATAATTAATTACTAGACACTTTACTCAACATGTTACTTACCTTTTCAAAACTTTTTATACGAATACATCATGCAATTTCCTTAAACTCACTGACAAATTTAATTCCATTTGGATGAATATTATCATAACTAATTTCATACTTTGTAAAATATTAAATATCTTCCGCCCTGATATTTTGTCTTAGTCTAAAATCTTGTTCATTTTCTTATCTTACTCCACATTTATTTAACTCTTCCAGTAATATTAGCTAATCTCATCTTACTCTTACCATCATTTACCTCAACCTCTCTATCATCCTGAACTACATTCTAACCCACTCACTCTCTCAGTTTGCTTTGACATTCTATGTAAAGAGGAATTATCTTTATCTTTCTCCAAAACAGATATACTCCATCTCTACTTATATAGTTCATGCTCAATAATAAATAACTGATATGGCTGTTATAACGAGTATTGTAGTCGTTGTGCGTCCATTGAAATAACTAAGAACTATAAAAATCATAACTTAAATCTGTATTATAACTAACACGGTTTCTGTAAATTATTTATCTAACAAGTACACTCCCAATAGTATAAGTAAATATAATGATGTCTAACTAAGTGATATGACGCTCAACAATTTGAATACAGTCTGACACTAAAGTAATGTTCGAAATTCTAATCTAAATTTATATTCAATACCCTTAGTAACTGCAGTGAAGACGTGGTGTATTTGGTAGACGGAGCTCACCAACACGTTCCATTCTTATTTAAATGGCCCCTGTGACCAAAGAGCAATTTTTGTCCAATGATTTCATTCTGGTCCTGCACACAATACACATTTCATTTTCCTTCATCATTGGACTCGTAGAATAAGGTACCAAATAATCACCTTTGGCACCTAATGGACAATCATACTTATTCGGTAGGTTAATAATCATATTATCGCAAAAGTGTATTTCAAATAAAACTTCATTAACCTTCAGTTTAGATTTATTACTTCAGATTTAGAGAAAAAGTGTTTTTATCAAATATAATTAGAATGGTTTAGCCATTTAAATAAGTACTTGAATGTTTTTTTTTTTTACTAGTGTTAGGTTTTAAAAGATAATTCTTCCAGAACAGATTTTTTTATTAAATCATTTATACTTTTGCCATGCAGGATTTGGTTGATGCCGCCACAGGTTTGTTCACAAAAATCAAATTACGTAACATAGCTCAAAGAGTCATATCTTATTGTTTCTTAGTTAGTTATTCAACTATATCTTACTGATCCTAGTGAACGATATATCTATAAGTATATCATCTGTATACTCACTTTAACTTAGATTAACTATTCATGTTTTACTAGAAAGGTCATAAACTTAATTTAGTAGTCACAAAAAAATATTTATAGTAATCATCAACTCAATTTATTATGCACTTAATTTGCTCTAGAATGCATGAAACTAGTATATAAGTTATGGTCATGAGTTAGTAGTTGTATTTTGTTGATATTATAAAATATATGTATTTGAATAATGTTATAAGAGTTTAAAGTGATATAGTATATAAGGATGCAGACGTTCTGAATAGGTGATATAGAATCATACCTAGATCTTAATATTACACTTACATATTTTATTTATCAAAAATTAATCAACAGCAAGCAGTACCGTTAAACAATATTTGCAGCTTCAATACCTCTCACAATTGCTTTAAAAAAATAAAATATAAATAATAATTATATCAATAATAAGATATTAATAAATTAAATATAAATAAAACATAAACATATAGTTTACCTATTATTCTTCAAAATAACTCTCACAAAAAATAGTTCGTAATATAGCAGAATAAAATATAATTACGATTCTGGTGAATCTCTGTAAAACAATTATCATAAATGAATGTAGAGAAAAAATAAACTGAGTTATTATATATATATACACAAATCTTGTATTAAGCTGTTTTTCTTGTGATTAATAAACTATATAACATGATTACGAGTGATTAATATTAGTTCGACCCCTTTTACATATTATGTAGAACTCTATGTCAAATATAAGTAAGATATTTATATATCAATTTTGCTTTTATTTTTTTACTAATAGAAGTATACACCCCATGTGTATCGTACTCATATGCTAGCACATCTGGGCTTGCTCCCTGACTCTTCGGAGGGACCTCAGTACTTTTAATAGTGTAAGACTCTTATCTTCCGCACACATTTCTTCTGGACGTATCAGTAGATTTCTCTCCTCTTTTTGCTAATAGTTTCTTGTGTGGCCAGCGACCTGAATCCGTCTTGATGCGGATCTGATGGCACCCTGTCGGCGTCTAGCGCAGTGAGTGCATGATCGGTGATAATATCGTTTTCTTCTCATTCTATGGGTCTCCGAAGAGTGTGTGATGATGCGGTGTTGAACGCCCCCTTGTTCCCCGCTGTTGTCGAAGTCACTCTAGTATAATTTTTCTTATGCGTCCGCGGTAAAGTAAGCTAACACAATTTTTAAGTTTTAGATAAAAGAAATACCTTGTTATCTTTGTATCGTGTTAGTAACATGAACACGTCTATTAATAATAAGAATTGCTCTAATCTAGTTACATCATAATATATAGTCGATCTACACAATAATTTCTCTCTAGTTTTATGCTATTATTTTACCATTTCTTTATGTGATTTATCTCGTATAACTCCAGTGTGATTCCAAAATAGTTTATTTCCTTCCTGATAGTTTTCAATCATGTAGTTTTTGAATACGACTATAATATTTTCATTTATTTTTTTTTTATTTTTATTTTTTTATTTTTTTATCAATTTCCAGGGCAAACTCTTGGTAACCAGCATTCTAGCTAGTATTCGTTACTATACTGTCATAGCTACATTAATAGTTTTTAATTAATATATATTAGACGGTCTCATATAACAGATTCGACTATAGGCCCATATATTTAATATAATATAAATTAATACGATATTATTAAATATAATATATAAATATATATAATTATATATATATATATATATATATACTTTATATATTATATATAATATATATATATCATACTATATGTTATGGATATAATACTGATTATCTCCTCTCAGATCTCCATGAACTTCTAATTGATATGTGCATTAGATATATATATGTATATATAGGACGTCACATACATACGGAACTAGTTAAAGCTAGTCAAGTATAAAGTGTGCATGATACAATAATATACGCTAATAAAAAAATAAATACTCACCTCACCTTCCACTCATATCCACTTTAAATTACTCACTACTGAGATACTTGTACGCGTCTCATGAAAATCCTAACTCACTCGACGTTCACGAGACTGCGACAGCCTACTTACAATTAGTATTAGTATCTCTATCAATGTATGGGGGTTATATAATCCGATGAGAATAAAGCTACTACACAATACATACCCTGTATCTCTATATCACAAAACGTAACGACTACATAATTTCACCTATATCTGATTATTTGCACTACTTATATCTTTTGCCACAACTAAACTCAATTACCTCTTCATTTTCAATGTATTCACTCTATTACAGAACCCAATCCATCTTTTTCTCTTACGGACTCCAGCCGGATCATTCTACAGCACACTCACACTATACAATCGCTAACTACAACCGACTATTTAATACAATATTCCTTTTCATATTGAGTAATACTCACTATTTATAACACGTTCTTTATCAGTAGTCTTTCTTACTATAAATATGCCATTTATCACACACACAATCTACTTATATATACTAACGCTCATTACACTCACCTTTTTAATCTCAATGGATATGTCCTCACACTTATGTAGGACAAAGACATCTTAGAAGAAATTGTTGTAATCTTGGTTGTTGCATCTATAGAAGTCCGCTCCTAGTCAGACGCAAATAGTTCTAATACTCAAACGTAAATGCGTCATTCTCAAGCAGATGTTCGTAAATACAATTTCAACTCTTTCGCCTCAATAAAGAGTAAGAGAAGAAACACTCGAGCTACTCCCAAATGCCACCTTCACATAAGGACACTTCTATTCAGTTTATGTGCAACTAGCCACACCTTCTAACATTCACAACTTTGCCTACTCACAATTTGCATCATCCATTCCTTATCAGAAACTGGTACTCATACTTACTATTAGACTTACTTTACGATTATGTTATATCCAGTTGAATCATCTATTACTTATACAATGACTTATACTAACACGGTACTACTCCTCACTCACATATAACTAGATAATATACACTTACTACTCTTATCTACGTATTATTTATCTTTCTCAATCATCTCTATACCTTTAATAACAGACCCTATTTAGCCAAACCCTCTTCTATCGTACTCTCTCAAACTCTATTACTCAATGCACCCATTCTAGTGTTACGCAGGATAAAATCCATGCTTATGGAGAATTAAAAATTCCCCTTTCTCGATCACCCAGATGAGTTTATAGGTGAGAATTAAATATGCGACTATAGCGGGCGTCACGCGCGGAGTGTTTCGCGGTAAATATGGCTGACTTATAGCGACGTACGGTACCTCTCACAGGTACTTTATGAACGTTTATTGCGATATCCGTGAGTCTAATGTGTAACTCATTTAAGTATAGTATTAATTTGTATGAATTATGCATATTTATATAATATAATCTAGAATAATAAGAATACTAACTCATAGTAGGTATAGCATATTTCTAGCGCTGATTTATAGTATAATGGTATTTATAAACCATTTACAGATTCACACATTAACCTATATTACCTTATGAGGGTTTATGAACACCCATATATTGTGGACTTTACTACTCAATAGGCTCAGGGGATTGACTAGACCAAAAAGCTTGAACAGAAGAAAGGTTGCAAGCTCAAAACAAGGAGGAATTTATGTGTACACTTTATGTGGCAAAACATCACATTTATAGGCTAATTTTATTTTTGTTTTATTACTGCAGTAACTTAGGCACTATATCAATATATCTTGTTGATTACTACACTCGTCAGTACTCGGGATAAAACATCTCTTCTCTCATTTATATATTGCCATAGCTTCTCAAACATTTGAGCACCAAGGATATACACTATTTACTATTGAGTATACTCTACATACTGGTCACTCTATTAGTAATAATATCATAAGTAATACTATAATTATAGTAACGAATTATTTGTTTATTATTGGCAAGTTTCTATGGGAACTAATCAATAAGTGCTTAAAAGCGTTGAAAATAGCATTACTCCCCTAAAGTTCATTTGTAAGAACACCACACATTAGAAGAGTAGGAAAAGATATCACAGTTTAGCGTCAAATGTCCGACAACATAATAATGCTTATATAGAAAGGATAAGCTTCCCAATAGTTAAGAGTATTCAAATTAATTGTATATTAAAAAACCTTTGATAGAATGCAAATGAATTATGGATGAGAAAAGTTTCTTTCTTCGGAATTAATTGAACACAGGAACGCCTTCAATGCTGAGGAAGTTTTAGTATTTAAACATAGAGGTTAGAGTTGAAATAGACCTTGTGTCTTCTCAGTTTTAAAGTTCCTTAATTAAGACAAATAGAAGAACCCACATGGCCTCGACCCCGAGATCAGAGAAGTTTCCCATCCCCAATGTGAAAAAAACATATTTGGAAAAAAAATAAATTTACCCCACATTTAAAGATAATCATCAATAATTAATAAATTCTCTTTAAAACTAAATAAAGACCAATCATTAAAAATTAATAGCAAAACCACAAAAATGAATAAAATAAATAATCAAGTTGTAAAATTAAACATAATAATAATAATATAAAAAATAAAATCACTATAATCTTATAAAAATTTTGACCAAAATAATGAATAATAATAATCAAAATAAATTTTCAATATAATAATAATAAAATAAATCACAAAATATGAAATATAATAAATCAATGAAACCATTAATCAATATAAAAACATTATAATAGAGTAAATTAAATAATATAATAAATAAAGAAATAAATAATTAATGAATAAATAAACAATACAATAAATAAATAAATAAAAATAATTTAAATAATAATAATAAGATAATAAATAATCAATAGAAATATAAATTATAATAAAGAATAATAAATAATTTAATTAATAGATAATAATATATATATTTCTTTAACATATAATATTTAATAAATATAATTGATAATTAAAATGACCTTCACTTTAAGCAAAAGAGGAAATATAATAATTTAAAATCAGATATTAGTAATAAAAAAAAATAGGCAATATTAATATTATGAATAATATAAAAATATATATAATAATGAATATAATAAAAGTTTATATTTTATTGGCTAATTAATTTAAAATAATAATATATCATAGGCAAAAATAAATTTCAAATTATTAAAATTAATATAATAAAAGAGATATGAAGACCCATTTAAGAAACACTTAAACCATCCGTCATGTACGTAATTTTCAATGTTAATATCAAGATAATAATTGTATAAGTAAGAAAATTAAAATAGCAGTAACAACACTTACAAACACTAAAGCTAACAGTATTAGTGATGGAGAAACATTTCACATTATATACATAAATCAATACAATAACACAAAAAGTGAGTTATTAAAAAATAATAAATAATACTAATAATAATAATAATGAATAATAATAATAACTAATTAAATATATAATAATAATAAATAATAATATAAATAATAAATATAATAATAATAATATGAAAAATTAATAATTATTAAAATGTAATAATAATTAATACAAAATAATAATATATAAATAGAGAGATAAATATAGATAAATAATATAAATTAATAATGATAATAATAATAAATTAATAATATAATAATAATAATAATAATAATAAATAATAAAATATAAATAATATAAAATAAATAATAATATAAAATAAATAAAATAATAATAATAATAAATATATAATAATTGCTTAATTCAAGCTCTAATTCAATAATGTTAAAATAATAAATAATTAATAATATAATAATAAAAAACAATAAATATATAAAATAAATGAATAATAATTATAATAATAATAATAGTAATAGTAAATAATTAAGAAATATACTAATATTAAAAAATAATAATAAAAATAAATAAAAAAATAAAATAATAATAATAAATAATAATAACATAATATATAAATAATAATGTATAAATATTAGACAGAAAAATAATATATTTATAGAGAACGTAATAACACAACTTAAAATAAATTTAATATGGCATCATACTAATCAATGAAAAAATGAAAAAGAAGAATACTATTAGTATAATAATAATAAAATGAAAAATATTAGTTCAACGAAAAAATAGAAGAAAACAAATTAATTAATTAATATTATGCAAAAGACAATAATATAAGAGACAAATTAGGAGGATAAGAAGCTTATAATTAGAGACTCATTTCTAACTGCATCTTCAAAACCATATCTGAAACTAGACTTCGTAGAGACATTCTTCCTAAATCTGTTAGACAGCGTTTTCTATCGGAATAGGTGTAAAAGTGAGTATAAATACTGGTTCCACACATAAGAGATATTCAATGTTATCCATGAAAGTGGATGTAACTAGGAGCGCTTATAATAGGGAATACAAAAATCAAAATACCTATATCTTAGCCTACAAACATGAGAATGTGCGCAGCATAAAGTATAAGCACTGTTTACCAGTGGAGAGTAAAGATATTATCAACATATGGCCAAAATCTACAATCATGGAGGCAGGGCTAGATCCCACAATTTGTCGTGCACCCCACATACAAATAGATCAATAAAAGCTCGGATTTTCCAGCCATTTTGACTATTAATAGTAATCACAAAATGTAGTTATATTTTGAGCACTTATTTGAATGTATTTTAAAGTTTCCGGGTCTTTTTCGGAGTTTGTATTAAATGGTTAACGAGATCTCTTCATTCAAATTTCATATTTTTTTTAAACATATCCACAAAATTGGGTAAAAAATCTCATAAATCTCTTTTCGAATTTGAACTTCAATCATCAAATATGAAAGAATCGATACAGTACATAAATAATCTAAAATATAAGAATCGATAGAAAGCAGTATCTTTTTTTGATTTTTATGAGATTATTGAGATGCTACACAATTGGTCCAAAATTATCCAATACACCCATTTTATTTTTTTGGAGATTAATTTTGAAATGTAAAAAATTGCGCGATAAAATAATTTTATTTTTACTGGATTATCGGCGAAGTGAACGAAATTCATATATTCTACATCCGAGCATAAGTATATTCGGGAAAAGATGCTATCTAAATATAGTATTAGCTTAGTCAAATACATTTTAATAGTTTACAAAAGCCATGTGTATAGTCATGTATAAATAACAGATTTACATCAAATTTTTTACTATTAGGAGTAAAACTAATTACAAGTAGAACATCAATCACAAAAACATGCACTATACAAAGAAATGAATGACTAAAGTAAAATGTGCATCTCACCTGCACAAAAGAGTACCCAGTAAAATTTATCGTCCACTTACAGCCGATACATAAAAAATAATTATCAGAGCATTTTATACATTCAAAATCCACCAAATACAACATGAGGGTTAGAGGAAATGGACACGCTGAGACAACAAAAACTCAAAACTATCGAAATAAGTAAACTTCTGTACTTGTTAAACATTAATAATATAAAATAACAATATATCTTAGCATATTCACATTTTTGAAGTCCCTTCCGAATAGTATTAACGTGAACGAGTTTTGAAAAACATGGATCAAACTAACTAATGCAACACATCCGCGAGAAAATTATGAAATTCTAGAAAAGAAGCACTAACACCACCGAAAACATCGCCCATAAAAACAACCCGAAATAAGAAAACGTTATAGAAGTGCAAAAACAAACTACAATTTTCCGTGTTTATTAAATAGATCCAAAATACAGAGCTGAGCAAAAATACCGAATTTTATATCGCATAATTTATTCAGCGTCGAGGAGGCAGAGCAAACTTGAGAAAATACCCAGAGCCCAAATAACTAGAGAATATCCCCTTAAAGAGAAGAACAGCCACAAAAATCCACCATAAACAAGCATAATATTAAATGAAGGGCTACTCACAATACATACCACCTAAACCTAACATAAGACACAAAAAGCACTTTTATATCCTATAACTAGAAATTAACCCATACCCGAGACCGGAATCAATCTGAGCTACTTAAAGAGCCAAAACAATACACCTAACACTCAAGTAAAAACACAATAAATAAAATAAAAATGAATAGTTAATCAAGAGTTCACAGTATATACTCTAATAAAAACTCTGGAAGAGAATGATTAAGGCTCCATTTAACGTTTATAAAATCATTAATTTCTGTATTATTATTATTTTTGATTATAGTTATTAAAAACAATAATTTTAGTACTTAATTCTCACATTGTTAAACATATTAAAAAATAACAAACTATATTCACATTTAAAGAACAATAGAGAGAAAAGCCCGAAGTCAAGCGTATATAGAACGAAAGCTGAGTTTAACTTCAACAAGAGTTATCTTAAAGCAATTAGCTCTATTATAACAAGGATAAGTGACTAGAAAATTTCTTCTGTAGACAGAAAAACATTTAGGAGGCTTTCATTCCGTCGTAGGCAATAAAACTAACGTAAAAATGATAAATAGTCATCAATAATAATGTTAAAATTACACTAAATAAAAACATTAAATTATATATACAATAATTATAAATAATAAAAATAAATAACAATAATAATAAAAATAAAATAACCAAATGAAAAATATCATAATACATATAAAAAATTAAATAAAAAAATAATAATATAATAAAATAAATAATAATTAACAAATTAATCACAAAAAAATAGCATAAAGAGGCAAAAGTAACTACAATAAAACACGTAGAATAAATAGATAAAACTAATTACGAGACTTACAATGTATTTACAAAAGAAACTAATTATTAGTTCACATCAAAAAGAGGATGACTTTAGAGCAGACTAAGAGAGAGTTAGAGAGAGACATAGAAGTGGAAGCCGCCTCGTAAACACAGTTTGGAAATAAAATTTTTCTTATAATCAAGCAGAGAATCTAAAAAAGAATTATAATTTAATATTTACAGTAGTTGAATTTGAGGTTTTGTTCGCTCTCATATATGTATGAGACACAACTGTTACAAAAAAAAATTTATCGAAGAACAAAACATAACAACCCTTACATAAACGAGACTGAATACGATGTCAGATAGTATAAAAAGCCATATTCAAAGTTTAGGCCTACAAAAAAAAAAAAAATACACTATACTTAGAAACCCATCCCTCAATATTTATCAGTAAATGGGAAATTGAATTTTACCACGAAAAAATCATACCATAAAACATACAATTACATCATGAGGGTACTTAATATAATTAGTAAAATATCTCATTTAGGATAGGATCTCTCCTGGGCTCCATATGGCACGTGCTGGCCCTAACAGGCACATCGCCGAGAGACACAAAAATCCGCAACCTTCGACCAGCTAACAGGACCATGACCAATAGTACAAGTATTAATAAAAATAATATAATTATAATATATTAATTAATATATATTATATATAACTATATATATATATAAAATCTTATATTATTTACAATTCCTAAACCCTACCACCCAGTATCACTAGATTATTACATATATCATTCAAATAAAATAATAATATATATCTAACACTAATCAATTATATACTCTAGTGACCGACTCTCGAACTCATATCTCAGAACCTAAATCCTATATAATACACCACCTAGGACTACATCTACCTAAGTTCCTATAGTAGTAAGCTCAAGAACCTAAATATATAATATACAATGAAATATAATATTTAATAATATCAATATTATTTATTATACCATAAAATATATATAACACTATAACAATTATATTCTAAATAAGTTAATACAGATATCTCATTATTCTATAATACCTAGATATATACCGTAATATCACTATATCAGTAATAACGAAACCAAATATCTACTATATTCACTACCGTATAAGCCTATATAAGTATATAAATAAATTACAATAGATACAAGCTTGTTAGTATTAAATCTAATACTCATAATTGTACCATCATGAGAACATTCATGCTACACAGAACGTCAAATACGAGAACTAACCTTATGGTCGAAATGGCATATACCCATATTCAATTATATACCGCTGCGGAAAGTTAAAAACACAACAAAAAAAAAAAAAAATATAAAATCACTCTCAAACTACAATACGCTCACAAGGCGAAAAAGGAATCCCATTATTCTTTGGCCGAATCCTGGATAAAGAATTTTCTATCATCACGCAAAATGATAAAAAAAAATAAAAAAAAATAAAAATATATTAATATAATAATATATAATTGTAATAACCGAATAAAAAAGCACATTTAAGACACCTAAATATTTGTTTCTACACAACAGGAGGGTCATCCGAAAACCCCGCTCTACTCGATACTTTGCGGTGTCGCGGCGCTGCTATACGCCCCTCACCTAGCCCAGGAGGGTCATGAGAGCGAAAAACGTCCCAACCCCTGTGTATCCTCCCACCGTCCGCCCTCGAGCCCCCTAATAGGGTCTTCCGATACAAATATATATATCTCCTAATGTGTTAAATTTATTACAAGAATTACAAAAATGTATTATCCTTTCGCGAGTAGGCTATTAGAAGATCCTCTGCGATATATAACAATTCAAATATAATAATAGATAAAACATTATTATCACTACACGTAAGTCTAAAGTACCAATCACACAAGCCGATATATCACCTACATAACACTCTATAATACCTTAATATAGTATATAATTATCAGATAGATATTATATAAATATATTATATATATAAAAAACAAAATTTTTTTTTTAAATTATTTTTTTCTTACTTTCCGCACTAAATAATGGACGCGCATTCCACCAATGTATTACCGGGATCTTACTGTAGCATTAAGATTTTAAGACTACATATGACGGATCAGTACTAAAACGCGTGGGCCTATATATATAATAACAATTATTCAAAATATATAATACAAATAAACCTTTTATCAATCACTAATATACATCACTAGATAGACGAACATAAGTACCACGTGATCACAAATACCTAATCCTAATCCTAGTTATAATATATATATTTATAAATTATTACCTATTTCAAATAATAATAATCATATTATAATAAATAATATATGTTAATAAAACAGAACATTTTCATATATTAAATTTACAATAAATATCCCTGGATAAAGTTACATACACCTGAACAAAATACGTCTTAGGAATGTGTACCAATATATCTTCAGTGGAATCTATCTGAATTTCCAGGGTAAAAAGATTAACGTAATTTGGGGGATCTCACAAATAAACAATTTGAGATAATTAATAATATCATTACACTATAAACTGCTTACCCCTGTTTTTGAGAAAAGAAACACATGTACACAAAACTGCACAAACGAGAGAGCAGACCACTTACAATGACCTGCAAATCACTATCAAACGACTGCACTCCACGCACACACAGCACAAATCGAAGTAGCAAGATAAGAAACGATCTGAGTATCTCGACGAAACAAGAGATGAGAACTATAGGCAAGACACATTCTGACAAACTGGTGCATCGAGAATAGACGCCATGCACTATAGAACTCAGAGATTCATAATGCGTAACTCCACAACATAATTTATCAGCGAGCGGACATGCAACCGAAAAGTATTTCATCCAAAGCATTTGCAGAATCAACAGATCAACACATATCTCAATGAAAAATTTGACTACCAGTTACAACCGTACAGGAAATAAGCGCGAGGCAATATCACTACTAATTGCTAAACAAGGCTGCGGCGTAGCAAGCAGTCAATTATATATTTCACTGATTAAAGCAATAATATTATTTTTGTATGAAAAATATAAAGTATTAATAAGATACGGTCAAATAACAATTACTAAATAGGTATCAATAGTAACAACACCTAATTAATCTATCAGATCCGGATCCGATCCGGGAGATTCAATTATCCTGGAGGTAAAATATAATAAATTCTTTACAGAATCATATATTCTTTATTAAAAAATATTAATATTCATATAAACTCTGTATCAATTATTGACAATAGATATAATAGTAAATAATATGAATATACTAATCCAATAGTACCTAAGTCCTTGATAATAGTCTATTATTACGAATCACACTCGTAACCGATTCACTTAGATATAATTGATTATATATTATTATTCAGAATAAAATTTTAATACTTGTGCGATTCCTTGGGCTCACTCATATCCGAATATTGTTAATATATTTTGCAATGTCATGAGTGACAGTATCATCTCAAAAAACACTTCCTAACTTTAAAATTAATTGCACTATATAATGATGCAGAAATAAAGTATATACTAAGAATCAACAATGTCATACGCCAACGCAAATATATTCTTCTAGAGACCCTTTATAAATCTCTACTTTAAAACCTGATTTAAAATGAGAAAGCTAGAGATAATATGAATTGCGAATGACGTACTAGACCTTATTTAAAATTAACTGTTATGCTTCACTAAAAATATTGTTATTTATTTAGGTTTATATATAAATATAAATATCTGAGTGAAAACTAAAAACTAAACTTACATTTCCAACATCTTAAAAAAAATGTCCTTATCTTATATTGCCCTAACCTAATATATGTCTAAAAATCATATTATACCGGTAATATAACCCTTGAACTATAATAGCTCAGAAGATTGTATATCGACCTATATACTCACGATATAGTATAACCTAACCTTAGAGTATATATGAAATATTATTTGCATACATAATATATTATTTTCTTATAAGTAAAAACTTTATATGTTCAATATATAGAGCAATTTAGGTCATGTTAATACAATTTCAAAATAAGTAGGCATATAACCTATTTATCGATTTCAGGTATACTCATAGAACCTATAGTGAGGAAGTTCATAGCAGTATACCGGACTGGGTATATGAATTATTTATTTATTTTAGTACTATAACAATTTTTTACAATAATGGATAAAGGATACTCCATAATAGGAGAAAATATCTATTTAGAGACTTAGAGGAAAAGAGTTATTTTAGAAAAAAATTACTATATATATATAGAACATGAAAATCCTATACTTATAACAAAAAAAAAAAAAAAAAAAACAATTAATAATCTATTTATATATATTACTCAACTAAGAGACATGCGCATGGTCTGATGAGAGTATTTAGAATCGTCAAACATTTTTAATATTATATGCTGCACAGAGTTATATTTTGATTTAGTTTATATCTCGTGTTGAATATCGAATTGGAGACCCCCAAAGGCACTGACCGACACCCCATGGGGCAGGAGTCGGCGAGTCTCTCGAGCCTTGGCCAGGGGAAAGAGACAGGGTAGGACATTTCACTCACCATACACGGGGAGGGTCCTCCGGAACCACCGCTTTGGTTATTAAATAGGTAAGTTCGTCGAGGGGTTCCCTCCTCCCCGACCCTAAATCAGAGGTATCGGAAATACGTCCTCCCACCAACTACTGTCCCCGTCGGCTCGAGTCAACCTCTACTAAGGCCGTGTAAATACTGGTATCATGATTAGGTAAAATTGAAACTGTATAATTACGCACGCGACAATTCGGGAGGCTCGAGAAGACCCGCGAGAGTACGGAGGGAGAACAGAGGGGCGGGAAGTTATTCAGAACCCCCGTAGGGGAGGGGCGGAGGAAACCCAATGCGACACCCCGCAAGAGCCAGAGCGAGCTGAGCGCGTTCAGCGCAGACCCTCGCAGAGAGAGGGGGTGAAGATAGTCCTTATGTCCTCTTAAACTGAACGTTCCCAGCGAAGGCCGCAGAGAGCCCCGACCCTGTCCAATCGGTGCGGTATTCCTTGGGATCCCATTAGTTTTATTTGTTAAAAAAAAAAAAATTAAATTATAAACTGCATTGTTTAAAAAATGTGTTGACGATTTAGACACTATACAAAAAGCATGCGTTCTCTAGAAGTAATAATATAAAAAATGAAAAAATTTTTTTTTTTTTTTTTTAAATATCACTGCTTTTTCATGTTCTACATATAGTATAGTAAACTTCTTCTAAATAAAACTTTCCTCAACAAAGTCTATGAGTGTTTTTTTCCTTCCTTTATGGTAACCTTTAACCATGATACTATATATATATATTATATATATTATATATATATATATGTATAATATATATAATATATATATATATATAAATATATACTACAAGATATATATATGATTATATATTATTGTAATAATATATATAAAAAAAATTAACAAAAATTACAATATATAATAATACAAATCAAATATATATACCGATTCCGGAGTAGTTATTTATAATACCATAAAAAATTTATATACTCTAATAAAACAGAATAAAAAATATAAAAAAAAATATATTACCAAATAATAACATTCCTTTATAAACCTCTAATCAAATAAATAATATAAAGACCATACGAAACCTGGTATATACCTATACCTACCTATATATAATATATAAGATATTTTTTTGCATATATATAAATATTTATACATAAAAGATATTATATATATATATATCAAGATAATATTATAGCCTTATATTATATATATATATATATGCCAGCCTCTAGAAGAAGCCAAATACCAAATCTTCAACAAACTAGCAGACAAGCTACCGGAAACAGGAATACATTCTGCGCAAGGAATCACTGGCAAAAATTATTACAGAGGTAAAATAGTACCAAAAAAAAAAAAACCAGATAAAAAATCATCTTCGAGAAAGGCTATCATAAGGCTACGGGAAGACCAATATGTTTGCAAATTTTAGCATCGTGATGCACTTTGATAATATAGGATTTTGGGTATATTTGTGAATAATTGTTATGAATAGTATACACAAAGACACATTATAAAGGAATTGAGACTATTTGAGGGGGTAAATAAGTTATGGGGAGCTATTTATTTTGGATGTGCTTGACATTGAGGTATTTGATGTTTAGTAGAATTGTATTATGGGATGTATAGTAGGTTAGATGGTTTAATAGTTTATAGGGTATATTTGTGTGATGAAGTTATTCAATTTAGTGTATAATAGTGGTATATTGGTGGAGGTGGATTGGTTTATTATTGTGAGTGCAGGGATGTAAGGAAGTTTTATTTATTGGTTTGATGGTGAAGATAATATATAAAAATAATATAGATGGTTAGATATTATATGTGATGAGTTGGTAGGTAAGTTATATTATGATTGTTATTAGTGTTGGTGTTGTTTTATTTATGATATTTAATTTTTAGGTGTATTAAGTTAATATGGTTATTGTATGTTTATGATGTGTTAATGTGTTTTGGTTTGTAATGAGTGTATTAGTTTAATTTATTATGTTTGTAATATATAATTAATTATATATAATATAATATAAAATAAAAAATAATATATAATATTATTATATAATTTTAAAATGTAAGGTATACGACATACCATAGATAAACGGCAAATTTAGGGAGCGAGGGCCTGAGCCAGAGACAGTAGAAGAACGGCGGGAGAGGGGACGTTCCATACACCCGTAGGGAGGGGTCGCGCACAACCTCCAGAGCGACAGCAATTACAAATACACTAAACCAGTGCGGGGCTTCCCGATAGACCCTCCCAACCAACGGAGAGGGGGATAGTCCCATACCCTCATTACCCTCACAACCCATACCCAACCCGTATTCCCGGAAGGCCGAAGAGATAACACACCCAACAATTTCCAAAGACTTCGATGCCAATCGCTAGCAGAGAGTCATAAATCCCATTGAGAGTATTCTTTAGTTACAACAGCAATATTTTCGTTATATTCATTTTTATATTAAACGAGTAAATTCCATCAATAAAACATCTCGTAAATAGGCCTCTCTAAATCATCATTATATAATTATTAACATTAATTTTTTTTATTTTTTATTTTTTTTAACATTTTCCTCTTGTAGACCTTTCATTCCTCCTCCTAAGTATTTCCTTATCGCTGTAATGCTATTGTACGTTTTTGAATATAATATATTATAATTATAGAATTATATATAACAAATATAAGTAATAAAATAATAATTATTAAAATCCTATATAAATATAATATAATATTATATAATATATATATTATATAAAAATAAATAAATATATATTTTACATTTTCCGTCATCTAAAATATTGGACCGGAGTCTATATATTCCAATCGATGTACATTTTACATATTTTCCACCGGTGAGCTGCTGTCAGTTTCTGAGATATGGACTTGCCGGCCTACTTCTAGAGAAAATTTACCATATTATTATAATACACTAACACGTAAATTGCTAATATATACTATAACTATATTTACAAATAATATATACATATATAGGTACTTTATGATTTTTAATCACTATTATAATTCTCTAATATATTATATATTATTGCTTATTCCTACTTTTGTCATTTATATAAGTTACATTTACAACAATTAAAGTTTGAACAACAATTTTTTGTGAAAATTCATTTTTATTATTTGCTGAAATGACGTAAGCCACTATCAATTAAACGCCCGCTATACAATCTATATTCTTTAATATAATATATTATTATCGGTACCCTTCGTTCATATGCTAGAGAGGCCGGCAAAAACAAATATTAGAAAATTTTAATAAATGTTTCAACTTAATGTTGAAAATCAATAAATCATCCAAAAATTATTGAAAAATCACCTATGCGGAATATATACTATACCCCCTATAGTACTCATAAAACAGAATAAATCACATATCTATCACTAAAATACAAGAAACTACCATACACAACAATACATACACATATTAAAACAAAATAATAACAAATAGAAAAACACCTCACCAGTAAACTAAACCATATTTAAACAACTAACCTATCATAGTATCAAAACACAATAAAAAATAAATATAAAAAGCTCAACCTACACAAAACTTCGAGCACGAACGCAAACATGATACATTTAAAAGTCGCTAAATAATTTTACGCGCTAAATTAATAACAACACTAAGTAGAGCATAGACCAAGATTGAAGCTTCCCATAAACATCCTTGACTGCACAGATAGCCTCAATCAAACCCAACTTATAATAAACAATACATTCATATTATAAAGAAAACTATCCGCCTGAAATATTGACAACAATACCACATAAAAGGAAATTAATTGGAATTAAATACTACTATACCCTTAACAATTTATCATCACTACGCCCCAAAGTGTATAAAGGAAGCTATTAGGCTACAACAATGTTACAACACAAAAACCAAAATTTCAATCTCTTATTAACGATTCTATGCTTGTGGGAGGTAAGAATTTGTTTTAACAACCAGACGAAACTATCACATCTACATTATTACTAGTCACATATTTATTAATATTTGTCCGGGTCATAATATAGTGTTCAGTTCCTAAGTTCAAAATTCACGTGAAATGAGAATTCATTAGATAGTCATGGACGAAGAGCTAAATTAAGTGAAAATAAATAAAATTTATTGTTATTTGTTTTTAAATATATTTTATTATATATAAGATTTCTACCTGTTGCTGTGTACAAGTAATATATTAAATTAATCTCCATAAACCGAGGATTAACAAACTCCGAACAAAAGACGAAACATAATAAATCGATCACAAACTCTGAACAAAAGACTATCAAAACAATATCAAGTAAGCATACCTAATTTTACGAATACCTCGTAAGAAAAATATAAATCAAATCGATTAACATTATTACATAATACCTAGTATACTACCAAATCAACTATAATACTAAAACCTCACATATAATAATACAACTCAAAATTATATATATTACAACTCTATATTACACAATAAACATATATATATATATATATATACTACTTACTATCTTACTGCTGTTTTTATTATCACCTAATAATACCAAATACTAAGATACATATATACTAATATATATATATAATATATATATAATATATAATATATATATATTTATATAATATATACTCACTAAAAAATACTACAACATAACGCTATATATTTAACAAACAAATAAAATATAACAAAACACATATCACTATATTCCAAAGAGCTCACTAAATTTTTATCAATTTTAATTAGACTGTCCTATTCTTACTTTCAAATTTATAAAAGCTAAAAAACTTCTGGTCCTTACTAAATTAATTTTTGCCTTTCTTATTAACTGGTTAAGTTTATATTTTTCTTATAATTTTCTAAATCGTCTTCCCTATTACTACCATCTATGCTTTTCATTGATTTTCCTCATCTCTCTATTCCATCAAACAGGTTTTCTCTTTACCACCCTAATGGGTTTATCTTTAAAGCATATAGTGCTGTTATGTAAAAACAACCCACTTTTCATTTTTTGGCCTATAACTCCTAAACTACTTTACATATCAGACCGACCTAATATTTTTTTATAATGGCTACTCCTAAGCTATATAACCCAGTAAAAAAAAGTTTTGTAAGTATAATTTTGTAATTATTTTGAAGTAAAAAAAAAAACCACTGACACTCAAAAACACCCACCCCTCACAACCCCATCTGAAGTCAGAATATGATGTTATTTCCTATTACAATAATTTGGACACGCCTATCAAACAAATTGATAAAAAAAAAAATATATTTTTATTGACATACCTTAAATTATAGTTGATTTTTGCATGTGATGTTCTTGTTGTTCTTCCCCTCCCCCCCTTTTTAAGACCATTTATCTGAAGGTCTTAGTAAATTCCTCCCACAGCTTGCGAATTTTGAGAAGGGTCTGGGAATCTATTTTTATGGAGTTTTCAGGTGCCACAGTACTGGGGATAGGTCCAAAGAAGATTTGGGAAGTGGGCGCACAGTTTGCAATGGAGTTAACTTTTGGAAGCATAGCATCCATCACCTAAAAAATCAAGGAAATGGAAGGATATTTTATCAACTCTTTTTTCCTTCATCATGTGAAAATACTTGCTTCAACCGGCCAATGTAGTATTTTGAAGGTTAATCAAAGTTGACAGCAAATAATTTCTCCCCAATACTGTCCTTCCAGTTCTCCTTATTTCTGGATTTTTTAATTGTCGACATGGCTTGGCAGACTTCCAATTGATCATCATCATTATTATCAGTAGCAGAATCATCCGGTTTCTCTACTCCAGTGTCTTCCTCCTCATCACTGCTGGTGCTGCTTGAGTACGTTAACTTTCTAGGTGAACTTCTCTTTATGTAACTTATTACTCCTGATGTTGAAGGCATGTCTTCTGCTTCTATGAACTGTTCCATATATTCCTGAGAAGTGATGACAGATTCTGACATCTGAACTTGTCTGCCACATCTTCCTCTTGCAAATGATTTAATCTGGCCAAAGTGGCTTGAAATAATGTGAATAATAATACTTTCTAAGGATGGTGTTTAACTATATAATATCCTATTTATCCAGAAAAGACTATTTTAATCAATAATTTCTCAATACTAATTTTAAAATAAGCATAAACTTTGCCATCTAAAATATACAAAACAAAATGAGAATGAGTCGAATGATATGAAATGTGAAAAATTTGACTCACAAACCTAAGTCCTTGCATGGAAGATTTTTGTTTATCGCAAATCTAATAAAGAGGTCTAATTATTTTTTTTTATTTAATAATATTAAAATATATATATATATATATATATATATATATATATATATATATATATATATATATATATATATATATATATATATATATATATATATAATATATATATATATATATATATATATATATATATATACAGTTTCTATATATATATAGATGAATGGGGAGCTTACAAGCAGGTTTTGTGGAGTCGGTTCAAAAATTTTCCGACTCCGACTCCACCCTTTTAAAATTAACCGTCTCCGACTCCGACTCATGCTCCAACTTCCGACTTCCGACTCCACCCTTTTGAAAATTGCAGACTCCGACTCCAATTCTTTGAAAATTCCGACCTCTTGGAAATTACTGACTCCGACTCCGACTCCACCCTAATTCAATAATTACTAGAAGAAATTCACCCTTTTCAAAATTGCTGACTCCGACTCCACTCTTCAAAAACTACTGACTCCCCGACTCCGACTCCACACCCTGCGTTACAAGGGATATAGGAACGCTCCCATCTGGAAGGAAGCGCGAAATGTTGAGAATGAAAATAAGGGGAATTTGCTTAGATAAATGAATAGGGATGGTGCTTTTTGTAAACTGATGAAATGAATGTGAAGGGGAGTGTGGAAAGAACACTTTGAAAATCTGCACAATATTACAGTTGAATGAAGAGGTGATAGTGATTGTGGTTGATGGTGGATGGTGTAAGAAGAATCATTATTTGTTGGGGATGGAGGTTATTAGTAAGGAGGGAGGTAATGGGTAGAGTGAGAAGTTGAAGAATGGTAAATCAGCAGGTGATAGATATGATAATTACTTTGTGAAGAATGTCAAAGAATGTAGGAGGCGAGATGGTGGGACTTGATTTCGGATGGAAGTTGTGTAATCAAGCGTTATCAGAGGTAAATAAGTTGCCAAGGGATTGGGAGGAGAGCGGAATAGTCCACTATATAAGGGTAAGGGAGACAAAGGGAACTTGTGAGAAATTATAGGGGAATAAAGTTTATTATATATGTAGGGAAGGTATATGCTGGTATTTTGGGTCGAAAGATGTGCGTCGAGTGACTGAAGGACCTGATTGGTGAAGGACAAGGTGCAGTTTAGGAGTGGTAGAGGATGTGTGGATCAAAATCTTTACATTGAAACAAATGATGAAAAATGAGGGAGAAAGAAGAATAAATTGTATTAAAGGTTTTATGGATTTTGCAACAGGCGTATGATAGAGTTAATAGGTGAAGCCATGTGGCAGGTGTTAGTGATTATATGGTGTTGGTGGTAGGCCTCCCTGAATGGAATCAAAAGTTAATTTGACGATAGTGAAGCGGTGTAAGAATAAATGGTGTCAAGGTGATTGGTTTACCATGTAAAAGCGGGAGTGAGACAGGGAGTGATGTTATGTCTCCTTGGTTATCAATTTGTATATGGATGGGGTTATGAAAGATTCGAGGTGAGGATGGCGGGAAATGGTGGTTTGATTTAATGAAAGAAAGTGGAAGGGTGCCCTACCTAAATTATTTTGCGGATGATTTGGTTTCTGTGTGGCGAATCTTGAAAAGAGTTTGACGAGGATTGAAGAGAGATTTGCAGGTGTGTAAAGGAGGGCCTTGAAAGTAAAACGTAGATATGAGTAAGGTTTAGGGTTGGAGTGAGACAGTCTCATGGAAGTTAATGTTGACTGGTGGGCAGCTGGAACAAGTGTCTGATTTAAATATTTTAGGGGTATATGTTGGATGAGAAGTGAACGGATGATGCGGAGTGTATTAGGAAAGTTGTGAATGGCAGGAAGGTGGCTGGTGCATTAAAATCGTTGGTGAGATGTAAAAGGGACTAAGTCTTGAGTGTGCTAGGGTCTTACATGAGGTAAATGTTGTTACCTGTGTTATTGTATAGTAGTCGAGACTGTGGTCTGGAACAAGAAGTATAGAATCTAAAGTTCAATGTGTTACGAAGGACAAATCTTAGGTTGGGTGCTAGGTGTGAGAAGAATGATAAAATGAGGAATGGACGTATGAGAGAGTTGTGTGGGGTGCAAAGAAAGGGGTAATGAGAGAATAAATGAAAGTTATGTTTGAGATTGGTTTGGTCATGTGGAAAGGAGAAATGATAGTCCGTTGGTTAGCGGATGTATAGTGGTGAGGGTGTGTTGGGAACCGACGCTGGAAGCCCGAAGAAAAAGTGGATGAGTCAGAAAGGAATGTTTGCAGAGAGAAATGTGAGTTTGGCAGAGGCGAGAAGAAAGGTGCATGATAAGAGAGAATGGTGGGGTGTTGTAAGGCGTATGGTTGTGGCCCACCTGGGCCAGGGGGATGAACCCTACCACTTGACGACTTCATAGTGAGTGAATATATATATATAATATATAATATATATATATATATATATATATAATATATTATAAGATATTATATTAATGACATTTTTATGTAAGAAATAAATATATATTATATATCATTATATATATATATATATATATATATACACAAAAAGGTTTAAAAATAGTTTTTTTGTAACTTTTTTTTGTTACAAATTTTTTTTTTTTTTTTTTTTATCCCCCACACTAACAGAAGTTAAAAAACAAACATACAACATGTTGACAGAAGTTAAACTGCATATATATTCCCATTTTCAATTTTTTCAATTTTTTCAAATTTTTTTTTAATACACATGGGTTGTTTATTTGATTCAAGTTGGGCGGTACCTGTGTGTTGTTTGGCTGCATAAAAGTTCATGAAATTTGTTGTGGGATGAAATCAAGCATGGGACTAACATAATTTAATTAAATATATTAGACTATTTCATAGAGTTGACAATGCAGGAAAAGTCCCAAAAAGTTGCTGAAAAAGGCTTAAAAATTTTGAAATTTTTTGAAAATTTAAAAAAATTCCCAAAATTAAAAAAAAATCAACTTCAAACCATATTAACACTTGTTTTCACTCAAAGTTGATTGGGTTAATTTGTGAAACAAGTTTTTGGTTCTAGACCCCATATATAGCGAGATACAGGGTGGGTTGTTTTTGTATAACCAAATCAGGTGTTTTTTTTTTTTTTTGTATGTAACAGGACTATACTGACTGAATTTTCATCAAATTTTGTTTAAAATATTACTACATGATAAAACAGTTTTGGTCTTTAAACTCTTTATCCCAGTCAATTATACTAACTGAGTCTTGAAATTTGGTAAAATCTCTATTTTGGAAATCTAAAATCTTTTTCTTATTAACTTGCAATTTAGGCCTAGATATCACATTCATGTTAAATCTAATTATATTATGGTCACTAATCCCTAAATTCTCCTCAACTCTAACATCATCCACTATACTTTCATTGTTAGTTAATATTAAGTCTAACAGTGCATCATGTCTTGTAGGTTCATGGACTATGTTTTAAAAAGTTATCTAGTACACAATTTATAAATACAGAACTACTATAGTCAATATTAGACAAGGAATCCCAATGAATGCCAGCAAAATTAAAATCGCTCATGATTACTCTACCTTTTTCTTTATTGTGGCATGCTGTCTCCATTTCTTTTAGCTACCATTTCCACATCTATTTCTTCGCTCTGGCCAGGAGGTTTATAAAATGCCTGTATCCTTTATGATTCGTTGTACATAAGGATGTCTACCCATACAGATTCAACATCATGATTAGTTTGTATTTTATTCAAGATTTTCACTGATATACCTTGTAAATATTTGAAATAATTGAGATTTTTTTTTTTGGGGGGGTCTGTACAGGACTCACCATGGCTCACAAAGAAGTGGCCACACTGGGCTGAAAAATCAGCACCATGGGAGGGCCCTGGCACATCCTTGTTTCAAATGTCAATGGAAGATTTAAATGGCAAAATGAATACTGGGTCAGTCAAAAATAAATGAAAACCAAATAAAATTGTATCCTTGCATTATAAATAGTCCTAATATTGTATAACAAAATCAAATGTTATAAAGAATATTCACTTCTTGAAGATAAAAGAAAATAGAGTTACTGCTAAAGTGGGAAGATTCAGATAAGATATTGGATAATCTTTTAGAAGGTGTTATGGACTGTAAAGTAGGAAAATGATGACAGCAAATAGGGTCCAGATGGGAACAATCAATGAACATATGGCGAACAGATTGCAGGGTGTGCCAAAGGCAAAATTTGCGAATGGGAGGAGGGTCCTGTGACATGTAGTGACTGTGAGTGATATTGGTGTAACCAATACGGAGGCGTGCAAGTATCACCTCATGAAAGCGCTTTTGTCTGTGGGAGGAAGACCACTCACCAATGCTCGGCTTTATGTTTCTGAGTTTCCCTCCCCGCTGATCACTTGTCTAGCACTCTTGCCAACAAGATTGAAAGCCTTAGTAATCAGTTGATGGATGGGAAGCGGCCTTGTCAAATGGCATCCAGGAGGTACCTGGAATAACTCTGAAAAGAGGAGGCGGTCATTTTGGCCTCTCTGTCAGCGATTTCATTGCCAGTTACCACTACATGTGGGGGTAAAAGAAAATAATGTTTCTTACGGCAGTGGAGCAGCCAAAGAAATTGTTGTACAGCTGATACCATTGCATTTTTAGAATAAGGGGTTTTAAGCTGGGTGAATCTGAATAAATGACATGAGTCATATTGATTAAGGATTAGAATTTGAGAAAGGGCAATCATTA
This sequence comes from Trachelipus rathkii, assembly GCA_015478945.1. NCBI lineage: Eukaryota > Metazoa > Arthropoda > Malacostraca > Isopoda > Trachelipodidae > Trachelipus > Trachelipus rathkii. Next base: position 75,961 of record JABUQX010026876.1, read on the forward strand.
TTAGTGATGTACCAATACTGATACTCTATTTTTTTAGGTGCTGATACCGATACTTTAATTAATATAATGGTAAATATCTAGTATTTGATCTAAATATTTTCTGAAAAATTTTTTCATGTTCAAAAAAATTTCTAAGTTCAGAAAAGTTAAGTTAAATTTTTTAAGAAAATTCTTTAGTGGCAAGCTTCTGGAATTATGCCAGAAGCTTGCCACTAAACAATTTTCTTAAAAAACCTAACAACTTAACTTTTCTGAACTTGGAAATTTTTTTGAACTTCAAAAATTTTTTCAGAAAATATTTAGATCAAATACTAGATATTTACCATTATATTAATTAAATAATTAATCTGAAAATATAAGGAAGAACTGGTCTATTCACCTGCCAGAAAAATAAAAAATGAAACTTATGCTTGTACAATATTTTCCTAGAACACAGTATAGTAGTTTGTTTTTGTAATATTGGCACCAAATTAACGCTACAAACCAAATTGTTAGCGATACTGAGAAACACAAAATCAAAATTTTAGAACACACCTAACTATAATTTTGCTGAAAATTTCATTTAGATTGGCTGAAAATTTTTTTAAAAAAATTTCACAAATTTCTCTTTAAAAAAAAATCAGTTTTCCTTTAACATTCAGTTCTGAAGCTTCCCATGGTTTGAAAAGAGTTTTAATATCATGGCAATTTAATTACCTATATTTGTCTCTATTCTATATGTACATATGTTGGCTATTAACAAACTTTTTTTTTTGTTTCTCATTTTTGGAAGTTTTGAAAATTTACTTGTAACTCCTTTTTATAATCTTCATACTTTTTTATAATATGACTGATAATCAAACATTCAAGTATGTTTTATATATATATATATATATATTATATATATATATATATATATATTATATTATTTTATATTATATATATATATATATATATATATATATTATATATATATATTATATATATATATATATATATATATATCTCTTATTATATATCTATATAGTAGTCTATATGTATAGTATATAAGTATTTATATATATATATATATATATATAATATATATATATTTATAATATTATAATATATATATATATTATATATATATACTATTTATATAATATATATCATTATATATATATTTTTTTTTTTTCTTCTTTTTTTTAAAATTTTTTTTTTTTAATTTTTTATTTATTTTTTTTTTGATTTATTTATTTATTACCACCTTATCTATATCCCATGAGTTGGGGAAGGTTCATTACCTACAGCAGTAGGTTCTTGGTCAGGGGAAATGGAGTTACATATATTTCCTAACCAAGTGGATTAGAATGCTCAGATTATCTAGGCTTGATTTTAAGCCTTGCGTTGGCTCAGCATATTTGGATATGTTCTTGCCACCATGAATGTGGTTTTGAATCTACAGTAGATGGGTGAAATCACCTTTGCTAGAAGCATGAGACAGAAGAGAGAGTGTGATTTTTATGTTATAAACTTATAAAGGGTCTTTTTTGTAAGTATTTGCAATGTTTTTAGTGATGTATGGGTATTGAGATTGGTGTAATTCACTATTCTGTAAACTGTAATTAAATATTACAAAAAATCTACTGACAGCAATTTTTTTGTGTTTGTTCAGGTATCCAGACTGAGATTCGAGCATCACTCTCGCAAGAGGGAGATCTATGTTCCCTAAGCAAGATAAAAGCTTGCTTTAATTCACTGTAAACTCAAATACCAGTATATATAATATAGCTATACCCGGTATATCGTTCGGCGTGATATATATATATTATATATATATATATATGTATATATATTATATATATATATATATATATATATTTATATATATATACTATATATTATATTATATATAGGGGTTGGAAAAACCAGGGCTGGACAAAATCCAGCCCAGTGGTTTTTATTTGGCTTTTTTAAAATTTATAATTATTGAGGAAAAAATAAAATGAAAAAATTATAGAATTTGCTTCTTTGTAGTGTCATTTTGGTTTTTATTTACAAATAATTATAAATACAGTATAAATTGTTTTAAACTAAATATATAATACATTATATATTATTATATATATATACATATATATATATATATATATATAAGTTATACCTATATAATATATATATATATATTACCGTATATATTATATATGTATAATATATATATATTATATAATGTAATATTATATATTATATTATATATTATATTATATATATATATAACCGTATATATATATTTTACTTCTATATATATATATATTATATATATATTATTATATATATATATATATTATAAGAAGCATTTTTATATATAAATATTATTATGTAATATATTATATATATTATATTTATATTATATATATTATATATTATATTATTTGTAAACAGCTTCTTTTAGAACATTAGAAATAAAAAGTAAGAAACTGTTGCCTATGCTGAATCATCCTTTATTACAGAAACTTCCTAACTCTTCAGCCTCTCCTGCATAGCTCTTATCCAACCCAGAAATCATCCTTGTTTCTCTATGTTGCACTTTCTATTGCATATGTAAGTCTTTCTTTAAATAAGGGGCCCAAACATGTACTCTAATACAGGCCTAACATAGCTATTTATACTCTAATACTGGCCTAACATAGCTATTTATACTGTTTACTTGTAACTTCCAATAGAAATCCCAATAGAACATTGGGATTTATTATGCCCAGCATCTTATTAGCTTTATTCCTTGGTTCCAACACTCGATTAAGCCACTCTCAAATTAACCTTGCTTTATAGATATGTGCTGAATCTTTTTCTGGTCCCGAGACTCAGCTATCCCCATTCATATTGTAGTTAAACTTTTTATTTAAGAATCCTAGGTGAAGAACCTTACATCTTCTACTATTCACATTTTTTTGCCACTTATCTGCCACCAAGTCTTTATCAAAGATTTTTGAAATCTTCTATACATCTTTCACTATTCCTAACTCAGAGATAACCACTTTGGTATCATCTGCAAACTTAGAAAGGCATATTCCATGTCAATTCAGGCAGGGGGATTAGCTTCATAGTCTCAGGTGCTTTTGAATTTGATATATGTTAAAATTCAGGAAAAAGTAAGATACCCGTAAGATACAGGCCACCAAAGATGGCGAACCAGGTACCATTTTTCAATTTTGATTTTTTACACAAAATATTTAAAATTGTGTTTTGTTAAATTGTTTAAGATTGTTTTTTTTTTTTTTTTTTTTTTTTTTTAAGGTAATTTTTCTGTTTCGTCTGTTTAAAAAATAGATATACTCTTTCTTGAAAGTGTGTGTTCAATTTTTATGTGCCTGCGCCTTTTTTTTTTTTTTTTTTTTTTTTTTTTTTTAATAATTTTTTTTCAAAAATGCCAATTCTTTTTTTTTTTTTTTTTTACTGTTGATCAGTACTATTGAGCACCTGCATTCTCTGAAAAGGATTTCATATTTCAATTTTTTACAGGACGTAAGTATATATATATATATATATATTCTTATTATAATTATATATATTATATATATATATTTATTATATATTATATTATATATATATATATATATATATATTATATATTATATATATATATTATGTAATAGTATATAATATATTTATATATAGTATATATTATATAGTTATATATATATATATGTATATATAAATTATATATATATACTATATATTATATATAATATTATATATAATTATATTATTTATTATAATATTATATATATATATATTCTTCTTCACCTTCCTCTTTTCCAAGATTGGGAGTAAAGTGCGTTACATGCATCAGAAAGAAAAGCAGTAGGCAGAAATGACAAGTCAAAAGAGCCAGCTTACTGCCCGTCTGTACATTCAATTAGTCAAGAACTCGTGCAATAGAAAATCCACCTAGGTTCATGGGACTGCGACGGTATCTCACCGATGGTATCGTCAAGTGGTGAGGGTTCATCCCCTGGTAACAGGTGGCGCCAAACCATACCACCGGTAAAACACCTCGCCATTCTCGGCGATCTTTCACCTTTCTTGACGCCTCGGCGAACCTCCGACCGTATCCTACAGACATGTCCTTTTACTGACTCAAATACTTTTTATTCGGTCTCCCAGCGTCAGTGTCCAACTACACTCACCACTATACATTCCGCTTAACCAACCGACTATCATTCATCATTTCATTGACAAACCATCTCAACATAACTTTCATTTATTCTCTCATTTTTCCCTTTCTTTCACACCACACAACTCTCCTAAACTTTTATTATTCATTTTTCAATTCTTCACACCTAGCACGCCCTAAGATTGTGTTCCATCTGAACACATTGAACTTAGATCTATACTTCTTATTCCAGAAATAGTCTCACTACTATACAAATAACACAGGTAACAAATACCCTCATGCACGACCCTAGCGCACACTTCAGACTTAGTCCTTTTACATTCACCAACGATTTAATTGCACCAGCCACTTCCTGCCATTCGACAACTTCCTACTACACTCTACATCATCCGTTTCCCTTCTCATCCAACACTACCTAAAATATTTAAACTCGACACCTTTGCTACAGCTGCTAATCGTAACTACTTCACATGAGGTATCCTCACTCCAAACCATAACTTACTCTTATCTACGTTTACTTTCAAACCCCTCCTTTTACACACCTTGCCAAATTCTCTCATCTTCTCAAACTCTCTTCAGATTCGCCACAAAGAAAATCATCCGCATATAATAGGTAGGCGTACCCTCCACTCATCTTCTATTCTCTCACTCATTCTGAAACCATTTCCTGCCACCACGCTCACCTCTTATTTCTTTCATAACCTCATCCATATATAAATTGAATAACCAGGAGACACTAAACACCTGTCTCACCCGCTATTATACTAACCAATCACCTTTGGACCCATTTATTCTTACACACGCTCACTATCGTCATATACATCACTTTGATTCATTCAGAAGCCTACCACCACAACCATATATCACTAACACCTGCCATAAGCTTCCCTATTACCTATCATACGCCTGTTGCAAATCCAAAAACCTATACAATTTACTTCTCTTCTCCTCATTTTCTCAATCATTTGTTTTCATGTGATTTGATCAGCACATCCTCATACGATCCTAAACGCACCCTTGTTCTGCACCGAATCAGTCTTCTCCACTCATGTGCACCTCTTTCGACCAAAATACCATATTTATCTTCCCTCAACACTCAACTAAATAATTCCACCTATAATTTCTAGTTCCTTACTCCCTTTACCTTATATAAGGGTACTTTAACTGCTCCCTCAATCCCTCGGAACTATACCTCCATAAACGCTTTATTACACAACTTTCGAATAATCATCACATCTCGCTTCTGTTCTTTATCATTTACCAGTAATTTCATTCTATACTGCTGATTTACATTCTTCAACTTTTCTCATCTACCCCATTACTCATTCTTGCTTATACCTCATCCCAAATCCTTTTCTTCTTGCACATAAAGCCCCCACACATTCACTATCACCTCTTCATTCTGCCACTTATGCAGATTTATGAAGTGTTCTTTCCACACTCCCCTCACATCCATTCGTCATCAGTTCAAAAGCCACGCATCCCTATTCATTATCTCTAAGCAGGATCCCTTATTCTCATTCTTAACTTTCGCGCTTCCTTCAGAGTTTCCTATCCCTTTGTAAGTCCCCATTATGCCTCCTTTCCAACTGTTATTTACCTCTCTTTTCTCTATGTATGCACCTTTGTATTTCTTTTTCTCCTTATATAATTTAATATTCTTTCTTTTGAAACTTCATCATTTGCTTTTAGTACATTCAACCACGCTTCTTTTTTACTTTTAGCCGCTTGAATCACCTCTTCATACCACTCACTGTTAACATTCATACTTTCTACTTTAGCACTCACATACTCTCTTTTGCACTGACTAACAATTTGCTTTTTAAATTTGCTCCAGATTGTTCAGTTTTCAAACTTGTTCCATTCAACTGATTACTTGCGAGCGCTCTACATTTATCCTTATTACTTGTTGCCCTTTACTTCTGCTTCTTAATTTTTTACCCCTTCTTCCGTATCACTTTCTCTCCAGATCAGCCCCCTACTTAATTTTAACATAGAACACTCAATGACCGATAATCCATCCTATCCTTACTGATTTACATCAACACATCTTCACATCTCTTCTTCAACCAACAAAATTAATATAACTTTCACTTTGATACCATCTTCTACTACACCAACTCTAGTATATCCTTATGGATACTCTTGTTTAAGAAGAGTCTTGCTCACCACATACCATCTCGTCTTCACAGAATCACTCACTTCCTTACCATTCTCGATTTTTTCCGCACGCCCAAACACGTTATAAGCCATCCTTTTTTTGAAATGCACCTTCACCATTCAAGTCCCCCACATATCAATCTGAAGCTCCTACTCAACCCATCCAAAACATCATTCATGTTATCCCAGAAAATACTCTTCAACGTTTCCCTCAGATGGACATACGTCACAACCACACACATTTTAAATCTTTTGAAATTAAATTTAACCATTAAAATTCTAGGACTCACACACACTAAGTCTACCATAGCTTTGTACCACAAGCCACTCATCAAAATTGCAACTCCTTCCTTTCCCCCTCTGATTCTTTTCACACCAGACATACCATTTCACCACACACTAGATTTTCACCATTTCTTCATCTTTGTTTCAGTCACAGCGAGCATCAAATTTGCCCTTTCTAAATAATCCATCACCTCTTCCTTTTCCTCCCATTTATTCCTCTGACATTCCCTATGTACCCATACGATTCATCAATTTTCGCCGAAAGATAGAAGGCCATTTACGGCGTCAGACCTTCTCCGAGGCTGCATTAGCATCCTAGTAAAGATATGGTAGTGGCAGCAACCAACTACACTCGTCCCTTAATTCCACTCTCTTATGACACGCAGGACATAGCGAATGTGGGCGATTCTTCTCCTCACATACACATATATTATATACACTCCACTACCCTCCCTCACTCACCCCTCACATCACCTCACTACTATTACCCTCACTCACCACCTACCTACTATACACTCTACTACTCCACTCTCACCTCACCCCACTCTCATCACCCCACCTCCACCTCCACCCTCACCTCTACCCATATCACCACCCTCACCATATCAATACCCACGAACACTTATTCTATATTATATTATACTAATATATATATATATAATATATAACTACGGTATATATATATATATATATATATATATATTATATCTATATATCTACTTATAATATATATATATATATCTATTCTATATATATTTCTATCTATAATTATTATATATATATATATATATATATATATATAAATGCAAAAATGTTTTTTTTTGTTTTAATTAATGTTTTTATTTTTTTTTTAATTCCAGAGTGGTAGCAACTTCTAACAATCTTGAACCATCCATATGATTCTGTGTGTATGGGCTAGCATATAAAAGGGGGCACATTAATTCAGAGTTCAGTTGTCAACTGGCAAGCAAAGAGAGCAATCATTTCAACGAATTTTGTGGTCAAAAGTAATGTGTTTGTGAGGATTTTAGTGTTTTATTTTGTGGAAAGGACTGAGATTGAAATGAGTTCTGATTGGGGCCACCGGAGAGTGAAGTGTGCTGAATATTTAAATAGTAACAAGAAAGTGATATATAAGACTAGCAAAAAAAACAGACTTTGTTCAGGTAGGCAATATGAGTGCTCATTTCAAGTCTCTGTTTCAAAGTAAAGATGTTTCCAGTGATGACTTTCTCTGTTTTAAATGCTTTCAGTTGTTAACTGGCAAGCAAAGAGAGCAATCATTTCAAGAAATTTTGTGGTCAAAAGTAACGTATTTGTGAGAAATTGTTTTATTTTGTTGAAATTACAGAGATTGAAATGAGTTCTGATTGGGGCCACAGGAGAGTGAAGTCCTGACTATATGTGATATATAAGACTAGCTAAAAAACAGACTTTGTTCAGGTAGGCAATATGAGAGCTCATTTCAAGGCTCTGTTTCAAAGTAACGATGTTTCCAGTGATGACTTTCTCTGTTCTAAATGCTTTGACAAAATATCACAATTGACGCTAACTCAACTTGAAGAAGAAGTCTCCCCTGGTGTGGATGATGAAGAATTTGTATCTACAGAAGAAGAAATCAACTCCCTGAATCAGTCAGCTGTAGAGGTTGGTGTTACTTCTGTTAAGAAACCATGGTCAGTGAAGTCAAGCCATAAGCTGTAGCACAGAGAAATTGCTGAAGCTCTGAATGGGTACACCGAATGAAAACTGACCAAACTTTTCAATGTTGAAATTCCATCTTCAGAAGGAAATGAACCTAAAGAAGATTGTGAAACTTGCCAGGAATTTATATCAAACATCAATTCAGCTGTTGAATCGTGTGTTTCCTACAATGAAAAGGTGCAACTTCTAGCAATTATCCCAGCCTCCTTTTCAAAGGTACAAATTTTGTACCACATTCCATCTGCAACAAAATACATGGTGGAGAAAACAAGAAATTTGAAGGCTGCAAAAGAAGAGTGTTTGGAAAAGTGGATCCGTATTATGGTCACCCTGTCAATGTAGCTGATATTCAAATTGCACAGTCATTTTATCTGGAAAATAAATGGGACTGTTCTCGCCAGAGCGCCAGCAAAATAGACATTATTACTATAAGAGTTGAAGGAGAAAAAGTGGTGAAAGTGAAAAGATAATGACCCGCAGTATTAAGAAAACTTTCGCCATTTATAAGAAGGAACATCCTGTATTCCACATTGGAAGATCAAAATTTTATGCAGTTAGACCTAAGTGGGTGGTTTCACATCCACCTATAGATGTCTGTTTATATGTGTATTGTGCAAATTTTGAACTTTGTGTGGTAACTCTGAAGAACTTACTTGCAGGCATGACATATGACACCTTGGTTGGCCGTGTGAAGTCTTTAGTTGTCTGTGATGTAGAGCGCGAGACCTGTTTGTTTCAGGATTGTGGTGACTGTCCTGGAAAGGGAGGACTCGCGTAACAGACACTTGGTCTTGAAAACATAGAAGATGACTCTTCTGAAGTTGCATATGCAACATGGGAGGAAAATACTCATTAAGAAACTGTTGTCATTGATAGCTTCATTGATGCACTTGAAAAATGGACAGTGAAAGCAACGACACACCAACATCTGAAGAAATTCCTACAACAACACATTGCCCAAGTGAAGGGACTTGTAGAGGTTGAACAACTATGTTTTGTGCTTCACTGTGATTTTGCTGAGAACTGGTCTGTGATTATGCCACAAGAAGTACAAGGGTATAACTGGAGTAATGACCAAATATATTTTCACAGGGGTCATATATTTCCAAAACAATACCACAAGTGTTGCAGTTAAAAGTGATGACAGAGAACATGACTCAGCACATGCACTGCTGGCAATACGAAATTCACAAACAGCTGCAAGATCACAGCCGGAAAAGATTGTTGCTGATGGTGCTTCTTCACTACATCTTCAAAAACCGCTAACCACTGTTTGAATTAGTCAGTTGTTGTCAATTGATGGGTATAAGCAGGCTACTGGATATGGGAAGGGCCCTTGTGATGGTGTAGGAGGCTTGCTGAAACACCATGCTACAAAACATAATCTTTCCAGGCCAAGTACAGAGGCAATTCAGAATGCTAAGGATTTTACAAGAGTGGTGAAGTCATACACATCAACAGCTCTCATCCTGTTACCCAAAGAGGAAGTTGAAGAATTTCACCAACAGAAAATAGAAGAATGGTCCAAAGAAACTGCCCCTGTGAAAGGAATTCAGAAGACACATGTCTGGACTCAGTGATGGGCGAACCTATATTACATGAACTTTAAACAGCAAGAAAGAAGAAATTTCATTTGTCCAACCAAGATCTCAGAAATGACAGGAGAGTATTCAGATTCACAATTTACAAAGAGGGATGTTTGTGGCCTGTATATATGACTGTGATTGGTGGATTGCGGAGGTCATAGATATCAGTTGTGAGTTAAATGAAATCATCGTGAACTTTATGCTACCACACGGACCGGCTGCTGGATATACATTTCCAGCTGCAAGACAGCAACACCACCACCAGTGCTCACTTCCAATTCACAATGTTTTAAAGGTTGTGGATGCCCCAGTTCCTATTGGTTCAACAGGAAGGCATCACTCGATATCAAAGGAAGATAGTGATGCAGTTGAACAAATGTTTAGTTCATTGAATTTCTAAAGGTTTAGTTCATTAAATTTCTAATTTCAATTCTAAGCATATTACACAGGAAGTGTAGCATTTGGAACTTGCACATATATTTTGTTTACAAGCTTTGATTTTTTTTTTTTAATTGAAATTTGTTTTTGTAAGATTTAATTGTTTTTGAAAGCAGTCTGTTTCTTATTATTTATTAAGAATTAAAATGTCATGTCACATATATATTTTTTTTTTTATTGTAATATGTTTTTGTAAGATTTAATTGTTTTTGAAACTTTTATCTTTCTATTAGGGTCTAAGCGCTTTGTCAAGAGCGAGATTGAGCATTACATAGAGACAATATGGTGACTAGTGTAATGGAAAAATACATATATTAATTTTTTATTTTTTATACCTGTTACTCAAAGTTGATTTTCTTTTTTTCAGGGAATGTGTACTCAATAGTACTGATCAACGTAAAAAAAAAAAAAAAGAAATTTTTGGATTGGCATTTTTGAAAAATAATTTTTTTTTTATTAAAAAAAGAAAAAAAAACTGGCAATAAAGTTATACACATTTCAAAAAAAGAGTATATCATTTTAAACTAAAAAGAATTTCTCTTTAAAATAAAAAAAATGCATCAAAAATATCTTGAACTGTTCCAGAGTACAGCACATTTAAATTTTTTCTGAAATCAAAATTGAAAAATGATACCCGGGATGCCATCTTTGGTGGCCTCATCCTTGCCAAATGTTTTCGGGCAAACAAAAAAAATGTGTATCTTACTTTTCCCTGAATTTTAACATACGAGACTATGAAGGTAACATTTTTCCTTTGACTACTTGAATTGAGATGGACTATACCGAAACCTTGCATGTAAGTCCTAGGTCTAAATCATTTAATATTGAGAACAATAGTGGCCCGAGCATGAACCCTGTGGGAACACCAATCTTCACCTTTCCCATGATGACCTATGCATTTAGTTTTACGACAAGTTTTCTATTCCACAACCCTCTTTAATCCAACCACATACCACGCCACCTATACCACATTGTAATAACTTCTTCATCAGCCTTATGCGAGGAAGCTTACAAAGCTTTGCTAAAGATTAAATATATATCAACTGATTCCTCGTCATGTAGTCAGTATGTTTCCATAAATTCTAAAAGGTTGTCTGACATGACCTACTTTGAAACCATGCTGGAGTCATACAACTTGTTATCTTCCAAATTATTTCTCTATTGACTTTCAGTACTTTCCAGACCTTTAAAACCAGAGATTGTTAGGACTAACTGACATAATAATTTCCAAATCTTCCTACTACTTTCTTATAAATTCTTATAAATTTAAGATTTGTCCATTCCCACTGCTGAATGAATGGTCATTGCCTAATTTGGTGAACTTTAAGGTAAATGGTATTGCTGTTGTTACAGGTTAATTATAGTAATGACATAACAGGACTAATTTCAATTAAGTAATAATTTAAATTATATTAAAATAACATTGTCTCCTCAAAATCTGAGGCTCTGGGAAGCTAGTAAGTTAGCTACTAATAGTTCAGTAGTTGTTATCTAGAAACTAGGCAGGCTTGCACTGGATACCTCCCCAAAGGAGCTGCCCCAACAACACCACCAGGTTTGATAATATTTTATATTTACAGAATGTCATTAGCAGATTTGATGTCATACAGATTGTTTATTATTGGTTCAGACTAAACTGTACTAAAGTTAAGAAATGGTCCTTCTGATAAGCCTACAATATTACTCTATTAGTCTTTGAGGAGGAGAAGACAGCAGCATCTTTCTAAATGATATAGACAGAAAAAGTCTTGATTATTGCAGTACCTCAAAGTTACGGTGCTTATAAAAAATAATGGAGACTATGTTACGATTTTTCCACTATTTCTGAGGAAATAAATTTAATATATAAATTTAATCTTTCTTTTTAAATTCATTTAGAAGTACTAATCCTTGTATGTATGTATTTGTGTAATGTATGTATGTATGTGTATTTTTTTTTATGTATTTTATATTTATTTAATATAAGCACACTGTAGCTAAGTGGTAGAGCATCATAAACAAGCGAGTGTCCAGGTTCACAACTGGTCTGGTGGGAGAATGTGAGCTATTCTCTCCTTGAACTTGGCTTTCGTCTTGCTTGACATTAATTGAGTACAACCTCTTGATTAGGGTTTGCCATGAGTGGCAGGTTTATATATATATATATTATATCATATTATATAATAATATATATATATTATATATATATAATATATATAGTATTTATATATATATATATATATATATATATATATATATAGTATTTATATATATCCCAACAAACAGATTATTCCAAAAATTTAAATGGGGGATTGCGGTATTGTTGGAGTATTGTGTCTTTCCATTGATTTAGTCAAACAAGAATTGCAGAATCAGCAGATTGGACCCAATGGGGAACGTATGTATAACTCAATGTAAGTATGAGTGTGTGTATATAAAATATTATATATATATATATATCTATATATATTATATATATTATACTATATTATATTAATATATTATTATTTATATTTATATAATATATGTATATATATATACGCGTATATATATAGCTGAGGTTCGGGATCAGTGATCTGGATTTTGAGAGTAGTAGTTCGGTATCAGTAAATTTTGCTGATGCTTAATGATACGAACACATTTTGCGTCTTTAATTGATTTTATATCATTATATATATATTTTTTGATTATATATATATATATATATAATATATAAGTATATATTTATATATTTTATATTATATATTATATATATATATAATATATATATTATATACATACATATATATCATTTGCTGCAGGGTGGTGTTGGTAGTTGAAGGTTTTGAGCTTATCAACACATTCACGAAAGCTACGATTTGATAGAAAGGGGTTTGTCAAGCCATTGTTATCGCAGCACGTAGAGAATTTAAAATTTCTTCATGACTCGATGAATTCGAGAAGCGTAGCTTCACCCTTTCTAGAAATTAAAATTTCAAATTTCTTCTTTTTTAAATTTGCTTTCATATATTATATTTATTATATATATATTATTTATATATATTATATTATATATATATTTTATTATTATATATATATTCACTCACTACATTAATATATATATATACCACTTATATATTATTATATATATATATTATTAATATATATATATATATCAGTTTGTCTGATAGTTTCCCTATCTATCTGACCTACTGTATGTTAATATAGGCGTTTTTTGCATTTTGCTTAAGATGTAGGAAATGCGTCAGTTTTGCGTTCATTTTGTTAAACAACACAAAATCATACGAAATACTTAAAAGTAAGGAATTTCCTTAATTCTTAAGGTTGCTATTTCTGTGATTGGCTGAATTTAGCACATGTTTATCCAAAAATTTGTAAACAAAAAAAAGGACGGCGTGGTAGGTCCGTTTGAATTGATGAATATTTCTTTCAATAAAATCCTTTAAATTCTAATTTCTATCAAATCGATAAACTCATCACAATGCATAGTTTGATCAGATATTTTGTAATATAAAGCATTTTGTTATTTTTTTTATTTCCTGTTTATCCGAACTCAACGAGCTCCATCACAACCTGATTTCAATTTGGTTTGAAAACAAAAAGTTAAACTCGTAAGATATCGTGTTCATTTTTGCACAAAGTTCAGGCATTAGTACGGCAGTCAGGAGTGGCCAAAGAAGTTTATGGATGTTAAAGTGTAGGTTTAATGTTTTTATATAAAGATGTCAAAATTTTAAGTTCTATCTACAGATGCTTTTGAGCATGGAGAATTTTGAAGAGTTTATGGGGTTCCTATTGACGGTAATAGTGATTCGGAGCTAAATTATCTGGTTGGGAGATTTGGAGAGATTGTTTCTAATGAAAATGTCCATGTGCTTGAAGGCGTTCGCATCTTAGTTATAGGAAGTTTTGACCTAAATAGTCGAGCTAACGTTGCACATTTTAGTTTGTAACGATGTAGCCTCAAGTTCAATGGGGTGCTCTTTAAATCTTAAGAAATGCCAATTGAAGTTGTTGTTAATAAAAGATATAAGAAAATTGTGTTGTGAAAGTTTTTTGGTTTTAAGATGTTCTAATTCGAATGAAGATCATGTGGAAAGTCGGTCCAATGTAGGGAGAGCATAAACAGGAGTTTAGGAACGAGTATATGAGTAGATTTGAGGACGATAAGCTGTTATCGAGGAACGAGTAAACAAGTTTATAAAAGGTTAGAGGGATAAGGCTAAAGCTAGAAAGTTTATGGAGAAGGTGATTTCCTCATGGAAAAACTTCCAATCAGAGCAAATAACAAAGGTTGTGTATGCGGGACCTTAGGCCCGCAATTTTATGATTAAAGGAGATGGAAATAAAGAACTTGGTCCCTAGTCGAAGTATTTAGTGGGCTTGCCGATAATAGAAGTGGCAAGTTCACTCAACTTTCTTGATAATTCTTTAGTTCTACTCTTCTTTAATCATAATTGTAATAATACAAGCGTTTACAATAGAATGAATTTTAGTATTGCTTTATAACCATTTTCGTTTTTGTCATGTCATTTGTGCTTACATTCGATAAAAAATGGCCCCTCAACTCCAGTTTTAGAACTAATTTCTGTTTAAACGACTGCGATTTTTTGCTGGTTTACTTTTATTTTTAAAGCAATTGGAGATCAGGCTGTTGTGATGAGACGTGGTTTTGGAATAACAGAAATAAAAACGGATGGTTTATATTACAAATATTGATCAACTATTGTGATGGGAGTTTATCCATTTGGAGAAATTAGATTTAAGCTGATTTTTGAATGAAACATTGATCAATTTGACACCAAGCTTCATCTTGTTTGTTTACAAATTTTCGTAAGAGACGGCTTAATATCAGCAACATAAATAATCTCCCTGGAGATGCAATTGCTATTAGGTTGAGATCTGAGCATACCCAACTCCAGATTACAGGGCACAGTCTTCACCACAGAACAATTCAACTCTGGCCGAGATGCCAATACAGGCTGAAACAACCGATTACCTCCTTTTAAGATTTAAGCATGTCCTACTCCCCCCTACATAGCTCCATCAGGAATTTCTCCCTCGAGAGACTGTGGCTAAGCGGCGAGGTTGCTGGTTTCTGGAGATGCATGGCCCCTAGTAGAGGTTCCAGAGAGAGACAATGAATAATAATTGACTAATTATATATATATATATTATATATAATATATTATATATAGTATTTATATTTATATTATATATTTATAATATATATATATTATTATATATATATATATATATATATAGTATATAGGTATTATCTATATATATATATATATATATATATATATATATATAATATATATATATAAGGGAATTTGAATATTTAAATAAATTATTTGAAAATCTTAAAATGTAAGACTTGAAATTTACTAAATAGTTATTCTTTCGTTTTTTGGAAATATTTACAATCAATTAATGGATCTAAGTTTCCAGCTTAGGCTTGGCTGAATATTCAACATTTTTGAAGGTCTTGGGCTTTGTCCAGAGACCTAGATTCCTGCTCTTCCCAAAAACCACTAGTGTCTGGCTGTCACCAGTTGAAGATGTATTTTCAGAAAAGGTTTTTAATACCTTTCAAAACAAAATAATTTTATCATTACCTTATTGGAAGTAATAATAATGAAAGAGAGAGCAGGGCTGCAGTGTAAGGAGAAGTCCAGCAGATAGCAGGCAGGAAAGCGGTCTAAATTAAGTGACTTCAAGAAGTCGCCTCAAAATTCTCAAGGTCATCACTTTTAAACCATTTGTTCGATTATTCTCAAAATTTCAGAAATGAATTCAGGGGTCAAGATTTACTTAAGCACCAAATTTAAGCAAAATTGGGGAGGTAAAGGTGTTTTTTGCATTTTTTTTTTTTTTTGTGGTTGATTTGTCAGAGAATGCCCCCTATCTTTAATTTATTGGGATACCCTCACTTGCTTCATATTATCATAAAAACAAACTGAGAGTTTCAGGTCAATCAAATAATATTTAGAGGTTGTAGCTCAATTAGAATATTTTAATTTTGCAAAATTTTCCTTAATTTACTTTTGCATATTCAATAAATTCATTTGTGTTTTTCCAATGTGAATAATAGTATATACAAGAAAAATACATATTTAAAGTGTCTAAGAAGGGTGTAGGTCACATATCTTCTTCCTTAACGTATCCTCACTCCTTTCTGCAACCATCAAAGTAGTGTTTATCATTTTTGTGAGTTAAACCTTAGTGTCTATGCATCTGTAGCAATGATTAACGTTATTCTCTTGCACTTCATTTAGTTTTTATTTTTATAAAACATGTTCACAAGTTGCAAAACAAACGCATTGCTGAAAGACCAGGTGTCAGATTAACTGAACCAACATGCTCTTCCTTCAAAAACAGGATTTTTTGCTTTATGAATATGGAAAACTTCAAGAATTAAAGAAACACTTTCATCAGCCATAAAGGATATGTTGGAAATGTGGCAAAAGGCCTGAATGCCAGCAACTCGAAAATATAAAGCTAAAAAGCTGAATAGGTGACACTCAGAATGCTAGCACTTTAATATTTTAGCAGCTTTTTTTCTTCAATCTCTTATCTGGAGCACCAAATTGGTAAACTAGTTAATAATTCTGATACTTTTGCAAAATTCATAAGATCTTTTGAGCCCGCATTAAATGGGAGTTAGTTTAAAGTTATCTCATTTCAGGTTTCTTAGAAGTTTAGGTAATCAAGCATGAAAGAATAGATTAGAGTAAATTATAAATTGAGAAATCATTGGTTAACATATTTTACTTTTGAGTTTTTTTTTATTATATTATTGGGCAGAATTTTTTGTGAATAGATTTACTTGTCTAGAAATTGTCAGTAAGCTTATGTATACCTTCAAAATGCAACCATACTCATCATGGAGAAATCCCAAGCATGCTAACACGGCTCTAGTCTGGAGAAAGACCTGACAACTTACCCCAGCTTTGAATTGAAACTACTCTAGTTTCAAAAATTTCATATTTCACTTAAAAATATATTTAAACATTTAGAAGACATGAATCTTTTTTTCAAAAAATGTAAGAAAAAAATCTGCAGTGATTAAATAAGCTGTTGCAAATTGCGTTGGTCTAATAGATTTTCCAGATAAAGTTTCAGAGATAGTTTGTTCAGAAAGTTCTGAGAACTCAGAATAAAGCTATTCAGAAAATGTTGAAAGAATGCTCATCTGATGAAGTAAAACATATTGTGGAATATTGTGAAAATATTGTGGAAACGGAAGTGATGGCTGATATGTCGATGTAAAAGTTGATTAATTATGATGACAACAACCATAATTTCGATAAATTTTAGAGAATTTAAGGAAAAAATTAAAAAATAACTGATTACAATTTTTGGCTCTTAAAATGAATGAATAAGTGTTTTATCAAACATGACTGGAGTTTGAGACATCTTTCTCGCATCTCCAATTGAGGTAGAGGTAATATAGACCTATATAAATATAAAATGTGAGCTATTCTCTCCTTAGGCTTAGCTTCGTCTTACTGAGATGTAAATTGTGTATACCCCCTCCTTGAATAGGGCTCTGCCCGTGAGTGGTGGTGGTAACTTAAAAAATAAATAAATAAAAGAATAAAAATAATAATAAATTTAAAACCACAAGTAACCAAAATATAACCCATGATAAATGTTTCAGTTTTTCATCTGGTGATATTGAAGTACACATAGTCTTTGATGTTATTATAAACCATATTTTAGATATTTATTTCAAAGACAGCTGAGAATTACACAGGTCACATACTCATCAAAACTAATTTTCTTTTGTTAGGTTGGATTGTTTCAGAAAGACTTACCGAACAGAAGGTTATTTTGGTATGTACAGAGGATCAGGCGTTAATATATTACTCATTACACCAGAAAAAGCAATAAAACTTACTGCCAATGATTTTTTTAGACACCGCTTTCAAACTAAAGATGGGTATGTAAATGTTTGTGATTAGCCGTAACCATACAACTTGTAAGAAACTTTAACATTCATCCCAATTTGCAACAAATTTTAAAATAATGTTGAAAAATTAAGATTTCACTTTGATGAAATTCGTGAAATTCATTAAAATTGGTTATATTATACATTTTTATTACTTTAATTTTTTCTTGTAGTAAACTTACACTTTCTCGTGAGATGGCTGCAGGTGGTATGGCTGGATTATGCCAAATTGTTGTTACAACTCCAATGGAATTATTAAAAATTCAGCTACAAGATGCCGGAAGAGTTGCAGCTCAGCATGCTGCAAGTCAGTATGTATTGTTTTCATAATTCTTGCTGTTGTGAAAAAGATGTTTTTGTTGAGAGATTTTATGGATGAATATGTGTATACAGGCGGCAATCCTGGAGCACCACCAAAAATTTCTGCAACTACTATTACTTTGAAGACTTTTAAAGTAGAAATTGTAGGTACCTTTACAAAAAGGAACAGCTGCATATATGGCTCAGGGATGTAAATCAATTTTCACGTATGTACTTTCCTTTATTTGCTCATTTAAATTCTTTAGGACCACGAAAGAAGGATGGTTCAGGTATTAAATTACGTACAGATTTATTTAATATTTTTAGTCCATTGGTAGCTCAGTGTTAACTATTTTTCTAATTTAATCCTATAACCAGTGTCAATTGCTAACATACTTGGTCTGAATTTAAGTAACAATTAAACATAACATATGTCTATTACTATGTTCTATCTTCACACTATAACATATAGGCACAAATAGAGTGGCAAGAACTAATG
>JABUQX010026876.1:100000-115000 GCA_015478945.1 Trachelipus rathkii
TTAAGTTTGAAAAGAGGTATGTGTGTGTAAGTTTTGCGACATATGGTCCAACTGAAGGTAATGTTGAAAAGATGATTTTTTCTGATAATCTGAATGATGTTTGGATGGGGCGAGTAGGAGATTCAGTTCATTTGCCACATATCTCCCCATTCAAGGATTTTTTTTAACAGTTTTCACCACCACTTTACAGGGCAAGAGCCCTATTCAAGAGGGGGGTGTAGTACTCTCAAAGTTCACCTCTAGCGCAAAATTACGCATATGAGCACAGACGCAGGCTTAAAAGTGAGGAGATTAAATTCAGTAGGAAATACAGAAGATGGAAAGAAGAATTCCACCAGAAAACAGAGGGTGGTGGGAAAGAATGGAAGCACCACAGCAAAACTAGCTGGAGTTACCATGTCAACACAATAATCGTGCGCAGATACAGTACCTATTGTGCTACGAGGGCTCCGTAAAGGTGGTGGTACGCGAGCGATAAGTGTTCCCTCGAGCAGTTGCCGCTGCGGGTATCCTATAGGAATAGAGATAAAAGCAGCCAACGAAATCGCCTTCGCAAAAATGGAGGGTCACAAGTGAACTGGGATAATAACAGAACAGTTTATAAGCCTTTTTTGCCGCTGACTCCGACCCTATCCAAAAGCGGGTGAAACCAGACCCCCACCCGCCCGATATGAGAGCAGTAATTTCATACATGGGCGGATTGAGAAGCCTTTGTATAGCGGAGCAACTTAGAAAAGGAGGAAAGTTCCTCAAAGTCTAAAACAGAACTTCCAGGTTCTTTTGAGGCCGCCCTTAGCAACCGTTGTGGATGTGAGGTTTTCCAGACATTTTTTTTTGTTCCATGTTAAGCCATAGGATTTTAAAGATTGTCAAAGGAGAAGACGACAGAACCGTCGAAAGAGACAAGAGAAAGTTATAAGGTATTTTGGGAGAAGGAGATTTGTAAAAGTTGGGTTTTAAGAATTGAATTTCCACAAAGTTATTTCTAATCCCATCAGCGAGGAATAAAATCGAAAGATTAGGACGTAGAGCAAATTCCAGAGTAAAAGTGGGATAAGGAGTTGATATGATTAAAGAATGAGGGTTCGAGTCATCGATACGGATGATAGAGTTTAGAGGTGCAAGGTGAGAAGATCATGTGAATTGAAAAGTAGGAATATATAAGTAGATATAAGACAGAAACCTGGGCAGGAACACCACTATTGAAAGAAGAGAAGAAGAAGTCGCCCCTCAACAACAGCCGATATTGAGCGATTTGAAAGAAGCTAGATATAAGTAAGCAAAAAGAAGGAGGAAACCCAAAGGACGGGAGCTTGGAAGCAAGTGACGCGTCCATAACTCGGTCAAATGGCGTTTGTATATGTCCAAGGCGCCAACCACCCAAGTTTCCGCCGTAGTTCTTAAGAGCGAAAAACCAATAATCGGTTAGATATTTACATGTATATCGCCCAGTACGACTTCGTGGCAACGCAGAGCCGTGACTGGCGTCGGAGGTGAGTTTCCAATGATCTAAAGAAGTGAGTTCTGAAGGGTTCAAAAGATCTTAGATAGAAATACAAATGAGAAGCTAGAAAATCAGGGCGATAGTTAAAGGAAATCAAGAGGCGGCTTTCCTTTTTCCGGAATAAGGTTTTGGACATGTGGAGCTTTCAACACGGAGGAGGGAAAGTGCTAGTATTGAGCATAGAGAATATAGTTGAACGAGGGCGAAGAGAGATGCCTTTTTCAGTTGGAGAATTAGTAACAACAATGATCAGATCGAATAAGAGGAGAAAGGCAGATGTCTGCAGAAGTTGTAGAAGGATAAAGGATTTGTTCAGTAGAGAACCAAGGAGGTTTAGCGCACTTTTCCCTTTGATGAAAAGCGACAGCTTTGGCTCGGTCGAAGAGATTCCCTGCCAACGATTTCAAGCTGAATGAAAATTAGCGAAAGAGTGATATGAGAACGAGAAATTTTCCACACCCGACAGGCAACTGGTAGCTTTAGCTGAATGGCCAGAGAATAAGCACGATCGAATCATGGATTATGAGGAAAGAAAGCTTTAGTTTTAGAAGGAAATGAATTGAGGAAAAAAAATTTTAGCTGAAGGAATGAACCTGCCTCATCCCATCAACGATTTATTTTCATAACTTAATCTTTTAAATCTTTAAACATCCATCATTATTCCTTATTGGAGGTAGCCAATTTTTGCTATCATCCTGCAAACTGGAAACCTTAACATTTAAAGTCCGGTCCTAAATAGTTTTATACATGTATGAGAAGCAGCCACTTGACCTAGAAAGTTGTTACGGACCAACAAACATAATCTCCTCATTTCAATTAATAAATTATTTTCATTTTCATTTTTTAACTATTTTATTTTTATTATTATTATTATTATTATTATTATTATGTATTATTATTATGTATATTATTTATTATATTATATTAATTAAATGTTTCATATTAAGGAATCAAAAATTTGATCGCTAAAATATTTTCGGGAGGTTGAACCCCCTAACCCTCCCTGTCTCAGCCTTATATATATTATAATATATATATATATATATATTATTATATATAATATATATATATATATATATATATATATATATATAGTTATATATATTATCAAATATAATATATAATATATATATAAATATATATATATATATTATATATATATATATATATATATATATATATATAGAGATGAGGAAGGAAGAGAGAGAGAGAGAGGAAAATGAAATTTTTAAATAGTTTTTTTCAATTAATCGTCATCGTTCATCGTCCATCGTCATCGTCATCGCAAAAAATTTGCTTAAAATCGTCCATCGTCATCGGCAAAAATTTCATAATCGTCCATCATCTAATAATATATATATATATATATATATGATATATATATATATATATATATTATATTATATATATATATATTATATATATAAATATTATATATATATATATATAATATTATATAATAGTATATATATATATATATATATATATATATATATATATATATATATATATATATATATATATATATATATATATATTATATACTATAGTGATAGGACAATTAACTCGTTCATCGAGCAAAAATTGGCACTTATTTTTCCTCAATCGTCAGTCGTAATTTTCTGCTGAAGTTATTTGCAGATTAAGTGAGGAAATATTACACCAGAAAGTGGTGTTTTTCGGTGTCTGTAGTCATAATTTAAGAAAGCCTAAATTATAAATACTAGAATTTTGTTATGTTTCCTTGTTCCCATGTTCTCTCATATTAACAAGTTTTTTTAAAATCAATGTTTTTAAGATACTTACTATATATTAAAAAATTTAAGTTTGAAATAATAAAGGAGCATGAATCAATTTTAATATTTACAATATAATCATATAATATATGGTCAACAACTTTTTTCTGGCATAAAGTTTTCCAACGGTTTTAATGTAATTCTGGGGGGTGCTGATTCCAAATCTGCCATCGGTTTTTGTCTATCACATCAGGTTTTTTGAGATATCACATATTTGCACTTTCAAATATGCAGCAAATTTTATGATCATTTTTGAGCTGAACAGACTACAGAAAAGAAATAGGGTAGGATACAATATACACAATAATAATGAAAAATACATTAAATGATCTGTAGCAATGCAAATAAATATGAGTGAATGCTTATTACCATTTAGAATTGACATGTGAAATTAAGGAAAATATGTATAAATATAAAATGCAATAGCAATGTTAACATTTGCATAAACGACCTCTTCTTTGACGATCCCCGATGTACAGCTTGTGGAAAGTCTCTCATCAAGGAACCAGCAGTAATCTGCCAGTGTCCCATCTGCCTTGGTAGCGTTCTCCATAAATTTAATGTCTTGATGAAAGCCTTCACCTTGCTCTTCGCTGACCCAAGTTCTCTGGAAAGCCGTCCAAGTGACTATGTAAGTATTGTGAACTTTTGATGCTCATTCTACACCAAGTGCTTGAAACTTCAAGAGCGTTCCTCCACAATCTCTTCGGTAGTTGTCCGCCTTTCCTATTCCCAAGAAAAATTTTGGTTTACCAACATCATCAGAGAATGAAATTCAAAGCTATAGCCTTGCCGCAGTCAGGTTGTTGTTAACAAAGTGTGGGATCCTTGATGAGTTTTTCTTATTGGAGGCCATCAAATATTCCTGCCTTTTTCCTTCCTCGTCTGCACTTGAAACTTGGAAAGATTGAAAAAATATAGCAGAAGCAGTCTCCAGTGGTGATCAAGAGTCTTTGAACGAATTGCTTCATAACCAGAAAGTCTTATGTGCTGTATGTCGAAAATCAATTTTTAGTTCTTATCAACCAAGTAGGCTCATCTTGATGTTTCGGTCAGCCAGCGTCAAGCTGATTCTTTGGTGGCCAGCGTCTTTGTCACCAGGTCATGTCTCTATTGTGCCATACTGTCCCAAGTAGGCACAGGAAATAAGCGGTATTTGGTGGTAACCCTCCTGCTGCCCCACCAAAAATTAATCATTTTCAAATCATCACAAATTAACCATCCATGAAAATGGTATTGAATTCTATCCAGAATTTTCTTAATGTTGGCATACTCTTCTTTTGGTACAGAGTGTCCCTATTGGGATTGAACCATTATAATATTTCTGCTGTGTGTGTAAGCATTTCAAACTTTTTAATTTTACTAACTGCAATAAAGTCCTCTCATTCAACTTGAATCAATATGGCGAGCAGGTCCCCCATATTCGAGAAAAATCCTTCAAGCATCATTACAGTAAACAAAAGTTAACTATCTGAATGGAGTCTTTTTCAGTGGCTGCTTCTTTATGATAAAAGGAGACACTAGTGGCCAGGTCTGAGTATTCCCCTTCTCTTTCAAGCCCCCTGGTAGGCAAACAATTTCAGCAAACGTGTTGGCAAATGCAAATCTCTTACTAGATTAAATTCAATTCACAATTTGCAATATCCCTATAATTCAAATAAACTAAAACAATAGCGTAATATTCGGTCAGCATCATTCCTGCATCATCTGTAGAAGAAGGTTAACTGATATTTTCAACATCAATCTCCGGAGCTCATTAAATACAGGCACAGGTATTTCCTGACAGTGTTCAACTGGTCGTTGGAAGATGGGATATTTTGGTATTGTAAGTGGTGTTTGCTAGTCTTATTGAAACCTTTTACATTGACAAGGCAGAAGTAATAGTCATCCAAATGGTTTGTTGGTTCTCCCAACGTACATTGGCAGACACCAAATCTCAAGCTTAGCATTCTTCTCTTTAGACCATGATGCAAAGTTTCAACATGCGTTTTGCACACTTTGTGAGGAGCCCAATATTTGTCTTGGTCTCCCAGTCCTACTTTAAAGTGGCAAAGATACCCTCCTGTAAAACATAAGGTATTAAATGTTGGCCGCCTTTTGATCCTGCGAAGTGGAAGCTCCCACCAAACAAGCGGAAGATATGTTGTCCATTATGGCAATCTCCTTCTTTCGGATGTTGTAGCCATTGTTAGATCACAACCTGCAATTGAAAAATATTACATAAATTATGATATTTACATAAAATGATTGTAATATGTAATAATGTAATAAATTGTGAAATGTACATGATATTAATATTAATAAAACAGCTAATTGTCCCAAAATACACCATCATCTTTTATCACTAAAAACAGTCACTGACTCGCAACAACTTGCAATCATCAGTTACAATTTTGGGTAAAATCCATGAAAATGGGGTTTGCTGATTGCATAGAAATGGGATGTGATACAGCAAATCTGATATCATATTTGGAATCAGCATACACAAATTAGTATAAAACAGCTGTAAAAGTTCATGCCAGAATTTTTTTTTTTTGTAGGTGTGTTATTATTAATCAAGAGAAATTATTATTATTATTATTATTATTATTATTATTATTATTATTATTATTATTATTATATTATTAATTAATTATTAATATAGAGATTGAAGTAAACCAAGATGTTAATGATAACAAGAAAACTTTCTATGTATTAATGTTGTAATGTATTTACACATTTAAATAAGAATGAGGTGAACACAAATTAGTTCTTCCTTATAAATTTGTTAAATTTATTAAATTAATAGAAATTTTTAAAATATATTTTTTCAATTAATCGTCATTGTCAATATTTACTATAATCATCATCATCTTCAAAAATTCTTAATCGTCTCATCACTAGTAATCTCCCAAGTATATTTGCTTCTTACTGAATACTGAATTGTAAGGAAACACCTTTGTTGTAGAATATAAAATTTCGAACCAGGAACAAATAGGTAATAAATTCAGAAACGTTTCGATGAAAACTCACTGAAATCTGGAGATGGTGGAATTGAAATGAAATGAAAGAAAAGAACTGGAATGGAAATAGAAACTAGAAATAAAGAAATGAAGAACTGTAGCTGAGAAGGTCATATTAAGTTCTTTGAGGAAGTCATTCGCGATGGACTTTGATGTCTCTTCCTCTTCATATGCAACTCAATGGATGAATTGGTACAGGGAGTCTCGATTAGGAGCGTTCATATCCCTATACTGCGCTTCTAAAAATCAACCTCATCCTGGATCTTGCTATAGCCTGCAACCTCAAGTTTAGCTCCCTACTGGGTCGAAAGTCTGCACTAGACGTGGGTGGATAGTTGGTCATTGGGTCATAGTGAGTGGGATAAGCAAAAGATGGAGAAGCATTGTAATTCTGTGAGGAATATGTTGAAGGGTACTGAGACTGTGGTGGCGGAATCTGTGAAGAATAATTTGAAGAATACTGAGGCTGTGGTAGAGGAATCAAGGGAGTCTCTTGATTCTGAGCATACACAACATCTGACGACGGATAATATAACTTTCACTTGGATGTCACATAAATTCGGTTGGTGAAGGTGCATATGGGAATGCTGCAGCACCTAGTCATTGTTATATATTAGTCAAAGTAGCTGAAGTCAACGGTCACACTATGTGGACGGCGGAACAGATAATGACGTCACAGGCTTCACTTCTGGTAGGTGTTTCGCGATCCGCGGTGTTTTTCACATCGATTTTTAAGGACCCTCGATTGAGTAGTTACTGGCTGATCTTTTTATCATAAAAACTTTTCATACTTTCATGTGAATTGCTCTAAGAACAGTCGATTTGCATGGAGACCATCTGACAGCATAGGTGAATTCAGGATCAAATGTTTCTTCAGATATTGCCTGTGAGGAGGTGTCTGATTGTCTCTACTGCTCTTGGCGATTCTTTAATAATAATTGTAGACATGATTCCCTGGAGACAACATTTATTCTGCAGAGTGTATTTGGAAAATGCTAGATCTTCATATCTATTAAACGATTTGATGGAATGGTCCCTCATCTGAGATGGAGACATAGTTAAATCTTCCTTCAGATAGTTTGCCAATTTAGGACCCAATCCTTAATTATCCGCCTTCGGTTGAAGGTATACATGTCTTTATTTATGACTAAATACTCACGCATATTGGGATTGGATATTTTGGCAGTCTTAGTAATATGATCCATAATAATTGGTAGTCCTTCGATCGAAAAGTCTGAGACTGGCTTGAATACAGATGTTTGCCTCTGATCAGCGTTAGTAAGGATTTTCCATTTCCAGTCTATTGGTGTGAGAGCCCAAATCACGAAGTTTACATTCTGAGTCATCAAAGCTTCTATACGAGCAGGACATGTGGAAATATGTTGTCTGGAACTGTAATCAACTCTGATGTTAAGGTCATGTTTGCTACTTAGGAACCTTTTTTCCTGTTTGAAGATGGAAACTTCATTGGCTCCAATGGCATGTCGACAAGCTGTAAGAGGTGGGTTAGACATTTTTATTTATTTCATCTGTGTCAGATGTTTAAAAAAAAAATTTTTTTTAACTTGCTCAGAAAATAAAATGAATAATTTTTTTTAACATTAACGTTACTCTAATTTTATTTTTATAATTTCAAAATTTATTTTTCTACAACAATATGATAATCATAGTAATTTACAGTTATAAATTAAATTATCAAATATTTGAATATTCACATTTGCAATCACATTTAAGTAGTGCATAGGATTTTACTCTACAGATTAAAGCACTATCAAAACAACAGAGTTAGTAATGGATAAGGTGTATTATCAAAATATTGGTATGAGTATAAAAAGAATATCTTCAAGTTGTTGGATAAGTTGAAACAAGAAGAAACTACTGTATCTGAATTTTTGGGAAAATGTCCAAAATGATGTAGTTTTGATGTAACAAATTATGTTATAACTTAATCTCCAACAACCCCATTCTTTGACAGAATTGGGAGACTTGTGTTCAGTAAATCTGAGATCTACTAATATAGTATGTGGTTTTTAATACTAGTGTAGTTGAGTGATGATGATGATAAGAAGCAAAGAAAACCCAGTGACCCTAAATTATCACAAAGAACCACAGGTTAAAGAAAAAAGCGGCTGTATTAACCTTTTTCTGCACAAAGAAACCATACCTAGTGAAACCGATACTCAGATGCTTTATAAAATTTGATTCAAAACCACCAATACCCAATAGCAAATTCTATTTTTACAAAAATTCTTGATTCTAACATTCAATGTCAATCAATAATACATTCTGATTCGAAGTGCACAGTGAGCAGTCTGTAGATATTATATCTAATATATCCAGGAATGTGTCAGTTAACAATCATGGTGACTGAAATTCCGAAACTGTTAGAATAGAGTACTAAGTCTTCTTCTGCTGAGATATTCCAAAGGTGTGGACATGACAGGGGTAAGTCCGCAACAGATCCCATACATCGAGTAAATGGATAAATATGAAGATTTTCCAATTCCTCATTGTCTATATGCATAATTGTTAAGTCAATGTCATCCAAGTGAACGTGTTCAGGATTGCCAATGATTTTGCCTACTATAGTGTAGGTGGGCGATGGTATGTATGACAGCGTATATTGATTAGGATTGAAACTGCTCAATGGGGATGAAAAACTAGAAAATCTAGGACCGAAACCAGAGAATTCAGTACTGTTTGAGTTATCAAAGTGCAAATACAGAGGACTTAATTGTTTTGCAGATGGTCTTGTAGATGAACTTGGTTTTCCAATCATATTACTACTGCTAGAGACATTCGAAGGTTCTAAAAGATTGGGACTGGGTTTCTCTTTGAAAAAAATTCAAAAAAGATTCCCCTTCCAATTCAAGAGTATGAAGGTTTACCTAACTGGAGTTTATCAAGGGAATTTGAGAAACTGAATCAGAAGAAACATCATTACGACTGGGAGGTGTAAAATCTGAAGTGTATTGAAATTGTAATGGCTAATTATGAGCATACATGTCATGATAGTCAAGAGAAGTGGATTCTGTAAACTAAATTGTCTCACTAGTAGCAGCACTTTGAGATCTGGTAGGAATAAGGGGAAGTATCAGTGAAATATTCCTCTATGATTGGAAATCCTGGTATTCGAGAGAAATCTGCTTCAATCACCGGTGTAAGATCTTTAGAGGAAGACACTTTGAACTGAGGATGAACCGTTAGGAGATTCACTGTGGGTAAGAACAGGAAAAATTTCCACTGAAGGACTGTGAGCCAAGAATGCAGTTGTTTAACTGTTCAAGTTCTGTTAGTAGGGTAGTCTGAAATACAATTCCAGTGAAATTGGATTAAATTAGAGGAATCCTTTGAAATCATGGTCTTCCTCTTCAATTGGCTTGAAACTAGAGTCAAATAAATTTGACTCAGAAGGAGAATCATCATCGTCAGGGGTGATTTTGGAAATGTTCATTTCTTCAATCTTCCTCATTATCATCTTCTTCTGTGAAGAATTGTTCCCGAATCTCACGATTTCGGGACATTTCTAGAGATATGGTGGTATATTGATTCACCCTTGCAAGTGAGAAAAACGGATTTTCGCAAGCCTGTTGGAGGGACTTTTCGACCATCTGATAAGGTACATGACTCTGTTTTGATTTACCTCATCTACTGTATAAGGACCTTCCCTTTTGCTTTTAAACTTCTGGAAGGTACTGTGGCCGGTGTAGATGACTTTTTTAGCAACCTTCTACCCCACTTTGTAAGGTTTGAAGTTCGTGCTGCCTTCTTTCTAGTGCAGAGGGAAACTGAGAGTCAGAGAATGGGACTTTTGCAGAAGGAAGTCCAATAGAGACATCTGCAAAGCACTATGGAAAGTAATATTGTAAATGAGGATTGAGGAAGAAAGTTCTTCATCCCAACTGGTCGGCTGTTCAAGAACTAAGTATTTGATAATCTTGATGAAACTGTGGTTGAATCTCTCACACACACCATTGCCAGCTGGATGGAGTGGGAAAGTGTGTATGTGCTTTATGTTGTGTTCTTGAAGGATGTTCTGAAAAGTTTGGGAGGTAAATTTAGTGTCAATATCAGAGAGAATCCAACTAGCTTTATCAGGTAAGGGGACAACAGGAACCCACTTGGAAAGTGGTTGATGAGAACCATGCAATATTTATTACCATTGATGGTCTTAGGGGAACTGTAACAAATCCATAGTGTGGAGGTTGAAAGGGTAATTAGCAAGGATTTTTAACATCAGAGGAGTGATAATAGAAGAAAAAGTTTTTTGCTTTTGGCAGATTGGGCAGCATCACACAATGTCAGAAACCACTTGGTTCACCCGTGGATGGCAAAAGTATTTATAAACAAGCTGCAAAAGTTTGTTGCACCCAATATGAGTACAAGAGAAGTGAAGGCCTAAAACCCCATGTATAAGGAAATCAATAGAAATAAGATAAAGCATTTTCCCTAACTTAGCCTTATAGTATAGTATATAGTTCTCAAGTATAATCTGAGAATGATACATCTGATTCTGTTTACTTACTTGTTTCCAAGTAAAGGTACTGTTACCTTTTTGCAAACCCTGTAAGATTAACTTTAAATCTTTATCATTATCCTGATCATCCAAAATATTAATCTCGTTGATATTGGGATCAGCCAATGTACTAGTGCTGTACATCACTTTAACTCTGTGTATTTGTGAATGCTGGAAACCTCTGCCACTTATACCCGTGGCTACAACTACTAACTTCCTGTACTCCTGACAATGAACCAGGTCTCTTTGAGCAAGGTCATGAAGGAGTTTGTGGTCTCTCAATGAACAGGTACCTAGTATTAGTGCATGTTATTCCATATATTCATTGGGAAACTACAGAAATCGGTGTTGGTTGTATTGGAAATCCTCCCTGAAATCTTAACTTTAAGTCTGTAAAGTGTTTAATGGGGATTCTTTCACTTTCATCAAACCCACTAATTCCCTTAATACCTACTACTGCTGAAGGCAGTAATTCTACCTTACCACCCAAGCTAGAAATGACCATGGAACTTACTAAGCTTACCTCTGCGTAGGAGCCGATACATTTTTATCTGATTCATGTACAGGAGTTATCTCCACAGAATGGCTCATTTCTTTGGAGGGTTCAAGTTTAAAGCTCCAGAACAGCTATTAACTGGTTTTGAAGCGACCCTCATAGTGTGATAATCTTTTTTATCATGGGTCTAGAAATCGGCATTGCGGGCGAGATGTGTTGGCCGCATCTGTTTGTGGGTGTTGTGTACTCTTTGTGAGTATTAGTCAGTGTAGAGATTTTATTTGTTTCACCAAAAGCCTGTCGGATAGAGGAACGAGACTGTGTATCAGACTTCTGATTGTAATTTGTATTTTGCAGTGGTGTTTTGTAAGTGCAGTTAATACACGCATGTGGGCCTTTACAAAAAAGAGCAAACCCCTAGAGTATTAATGGAAGTGCATGGAGGAGATCTCATAGACCGACATTCAGCCCTGATGTGTTCTCTCTTTCTGCAATAACTACAAACACCTAGGTATTTTTAGCACTCACTCATCACATGCCCAACATTCTCACAATAATCACATCTCAATCCCATTCTTTCATTCGGATTCTGGGAGGATGTGTTTTTTGGTTCAATAACTTTGTGTTAGTGTGTTGTCATCGTAATGTTGGTTATTTGTATTATTCTGTGTATCTTTGGGAAACCAACTGGTGATATGGATGTGTTAGGTGGCCTAGTATTCTGTGAGGCTAAATTCCTATCATTTTGATTGTTATATTTGTTCTGAGAACGATTATTTTTATTAGTAGTACCTTTTTAATACATCCGACTAACTAGGTGTAACTGTATCTATCCTAATCATTGTGTCTAAGTCTGCTTTATGTTGATCTGATGTTATAATTATTGGATGATTCAATGATTCAGGAATTGACACATTTGCAGGTACTTTGCTCTTATTGAAATCCCTGTCATAAGAGTCAGCGAGATTGACGATTCTATCCCATGGGATTCTGTTCTGAGTATCCAACTCCTGCTGGATAATATATATTCTCTTACTTTCTTTTCCACGTAAGGATGGAGACTGAGAAGGAAAGCAGCATGCAAAGTGTCATGCCCTCGCATATTGATACCATGGTACGCTCTTCTTGCTAATTGCTGTATCCGGAGAGTGAACATTCAGACATTTTCTCCCTGTATTTTATAAGCTGAGTGAAAAGCCTGCAACCTATACTCGTTCATTTGTTTTTCCTCCTACTGATACCATCTGTAGTCTTTGACGGATGCGTAGTAACGATCATCTTTTGTTACAAGTTTATACAATTGGAGAAATGATCCTTCCAATTGTCTACTTAGTAATCATAGCCATTGCTGAGGCGCATTGGGATAATTCAAGTAACAGTTAGTCTCAAAATCAGTGAAATAACGAACTAGATCCTGATCCGCCTCATACTTAAACTTACTAAGATCTACTACTTTTAACTTCTGGGAATTTTTCACTAATTCCATTAATAACAAGATGGCCTGGGTCAACAGTAATGTGCTGATCCATGGCATTTGTCTGTAAATTAGCAAAGAATTGCTGTGGGGGACTATTATTAATATCCATAAAATTAGGTGTATTTTTATATGGTTCTGTGATAGGATCGAGTCCTTTAAGTGATGAAATGGGTTTATTATAAATTGTATTAGGTACTGGAGAAAGACCTATATTCTGATAAGGGGTAGTCATTTGAGAAACCTGATATGTCAAATTTGTGTGACACAGAACTTTGAGGGTACTGTGTCACATTCAGCGGCAATCATTGAAATTGTGACAGCATATTTTGAAACTGCACAGCTCTCAATGCAACTAGGACCTGTGTCAGAGATGATGCTAGTTGTGCAACATCTATCTCCTTTCCCCCTTTTCTGCATCCAGAAAAGCTATTAAAGCAGCCTCCTGATTTGATGCTCTCAATCCCATGCCTTACTTTACTTTCTCTTAATAATAAAGAAAAATATATATAAAAAAAAAATAAAAATGATGTTGATAAAAAAAAGGTAAACTGACTACGCTAAACACACACCAACCTTATTGATTCAATCCAGTTGAAGAGTAATATAGGAAACTCCCTTAATATGTAAACATAAAGTTACTTGTAGACTCTCTGCATCCAGACATCTGTCAAATTGAATGCGAGCAAAAATGTTAGGAAGCATCAAGCAAACTAAAAATTAAGAAAATAAACAATCAGATATAGTATAAATAATAATGAAATGACAGAGGGAGTTGTGTGTTAAGGAAACAGAAGATGAAAGGTGGAATTTTCTCAACATTCCCTTACACTAGGTACTGTCCTTTGCTTGTGACGATAGTCATACACCCTGAATATTTCCAATTCCTTCCATCTGTCTGTGACTTACTTTCATATCTAAATCCAACTAGCCTGCAGCTTTGCCGAGAGCGTTGTAAGGGAGAGTATGGGAGTGTGGGGCGTATTTACAGTGGGAAACCCCGGGAAGAAGAGAGTGGAGGGTTTTTGGACGCCGAAGAATACAAAGAAAAAAAATAAAACATAAGTCCCATAAATATCCCTTAAAATAAAGTGAAAACAAAATGAAAAGAGCCTGAAACTCTACTTACAGAATTATAGCAACAGCAACCGCAACAACATCTATGTTCCTGGATAATGAGAGGATATAGTCTTCTCTAAAGGAAGGTCCGTTGGTGGACCAGCCCGACCGGTCAAATTCTCGTCAGATATTATTTCACGTAATGGGAAGAATAAAAGCCCAATCATATACCAGAGAGGAATGTTCAGAATGAATTACAAATTAAGAAAACAAGGAATTGAAAGAAAGAAGAGATAAAACAAATGGCCATTCTGAAGGTTTAAATATTATATACAAAAA
Source organism: Trachelipus rathkii (assembly GCA_015478945.1). Lineage (NCBI taxonomy): Eukaryota > Metazoa > Arthropoda > Malacostraca > Isopoda > Trachelipodidae > Trachelipus > Trachelipus rathkii. Next base: position 114,187 of record JABUQX010026876.1, read on the forward strand.
GATCCCTAATTCTGAAACCCGGTAAGTAACCTATAATGTGTGGATTGCAGTCAGAAAGATTGCCAATATATGGTAGTAGTTGGATAATTTATAAACCTATAACATTGGTTGAGATGTTGAAGGAATAATATTCATCAAGATATCCGGCTCATTAGAATATCCGGTTCCAGCCGGAACCGAAAATTTCAGTTCCGGTGCACCCCTAGTGTGAAGGAGATGCAATAAAAAGTCTGATTACTCAACTTATAATTAGAATAGCAAACAATACTTTTGAGTTGAGTCAGCTTCCAATTGGCGAACATTCTGTGCTTCTGGGTCAGATGTTAGAAAATGAAACACTCAATTGTAAAGTAGAACCCTCAATTAAAAGCGATGGAAGAGAAGCCCCAAACTAGCATGTTGAGATATAAGCCCCAACTAGCAACATTGAGATACACGCCTCCAACATAAGATATAAGCCCCAAATAGCAAAATTCTGAGATGAATCTTGGGGTTCACACCCCCAATTAACAAAATTCGGAGATGACTCTTGCGGTTCACACTCCCAGTTAGCACCTGTGATATAATGTAAAACACATTATAGAGGCACCATTTATGTGTTGGTTAAACTGAAACTAGATCTTACCCTTGGAAGGTAATACTTTCTGTAAAGGGTGCTTTCTGACAAGTTGAGCCCTCGTTTTGGTGGATCACCTATACAGGATCAATGAAAAGATCTGTCTGGAGAATATGTTAGCCACTAATGCTTTATATGGGATATCATATAAAGCATTAACTATTGCATTATTATCAAGATAGTGGCTACTTTATACTG
>JABUQX010026877.1:7500-15000 GCA_015478945.1 Trachelipus rathkii
ATACACGTATCAAAATGTAATTACTTTAACAATCCTTCAATTCATTAGAAAATCAGTACTAAATAATAATCGATATATTTCAAAACAATGACCTTACTTAAATAAAGGTAAACATTAACCAATTCTTTACTAGTTCACAAATTCATCGATGACACAGTGTTTAGTAAGCACAGTAAATAATTCAATAAAATGACATAAAATACCAATTGGCAACTCCAAATATTAAACATTAGATTACTACCTTTTCCAAAATATGCACTAAACGTAAGTAAAACAATTTCCATATAAATAACAGTTCTCAGGACACAGTAAACAGTTCAATAAAACGACATATATAAAATAATTGTCAATAACAAAATAACAACACTTAGTAACTTCAAACATTAACATTAAATTTCTGAATTTTCCAACTTCAAGCACCGACCCAGTCGGCTTAACCTATTAAACTAAAAATCTATTTACAACTTACGACTGTATCACAGTAATACTTTTCATTAGCAGTTAGTAATGCCTTCCATCTATGATCCAAGATTACTTCTCCCGTGGCCCTACGTCCTCCGAAAGAGAAGATGCCGCCCAGTTCGTCCCACCAGTAACTGGAAATACTTTCTTTCATCATAATCTGGAACCCTGGTCAAAACGTCCGAACGACCACCGTCCCTCCCGTCAGGCACAAGACGTTGGGATAGGCATCCCCGGATCCTTCTCTGATGTCAAACTGACTGTTTTATCGTCCCCATACTGGTGCCTATAACGTCACTAATCAACGTTACTTATACAAAATTAACACTATAAAGATCAATAAATAAATAAAACAACCTCACTTACCCGTCTCCACGGGATCCTTACTTCCTGATGACTTCAAACGTACTACTTTATCCTTCTTATCTGTCACTTACATTCTTCCATCTTCTTTCTAATTTCTGCGGTATCAAACTACTTAAATTATTTTCAGCCTTACCTTGTCTTCCTTTTTACTCTGTTGGTTCGTTTTTTTTTTGTTTTTTTTTTTTGTTCTTCTTCCCTTCAATTCATCAGTCCATTACAATATATATATATATTATACTATATTATATATATTATGATATATATATATAGTTATAGTATATATATATTTATATATATATATATATAATATATATTGAATCTTTATATTATATATATATTGTTATCTATATATATATATGATATATATATAATATATATTATAATATATATATATATATATATATATATATATATATATAAATTTTAACATGGGGTATGTTGCTACCGGTGTTAATGTATAGTAGTAGTAGTAGTAGGTAGTAGTAGGAGTAAGTAGCGAATCATGGTGTGAATAAGAGGTATGGGATCTAAAGTGCAATCTGTTCAGATGGAATAATCTTATGGGCGTGCCAGTTGTGAGAAGAATTGATAAAATGAGGATTGAAAGATGTTAGGGAGTTGTATGGTATGAAAGAAGGTGGCGTAAATAAGAGAATAAACGAGCAATGAGATGGTTTGGTCGTATGGAAGAATGATGATCAGTCGGTTAGTTTAGCGGATTTGTATAGGTGAATCTTGCTGGAACGACCCGGCTGGACCGGAAGAAATGTGGATTGAAATCAGTTAGGAATGTCGGGGAGGTTGGGATCGAGGAGTGAATACAGGAGTGCAGGGGTGTGAGGGGGTGGGTTGGCTGTCGGAGACTATGGGGACATAAGGTGAAGGGTCGCTCAGTTATTTGAGCGGGCTTTCTTGTCGACTTACGTCTGTTCTCTACTGAATTTCTGTTTCGTGTGTATGCGGCTTTCTCTCCCATCTGAAGGAGGAAGATGATATTAATATATATATATTTATGATATATTATATAGTTATAAAATATATATATATATTGATATATATATATATAATTTATCAATGTCATAAATAGAATTCTAATTACCAACATGATAAACAAAAATGAATTTTCCAATAAATTCTAGAAAAAGATGCAAAGAAATTTAAGTTCCAATTTGCAAAAGAAATTAAAAGTCCACTTTCAAAGTCTTTGAGTAATAAAAGTTTGAAAAAAGAAGAAAAAAGTTTTCATATTTACTTTTACTTAAATTTTTCTTTTAAAGAGTAGTATTAAAAAAGGTTATTTATATATATATATATATATATATATAATATATATATACATACTATATTATTATATATATATATATATATATATATATAATATATATATATATATTATATATAACTATATATATAATAATCCCACCTTCTCTCCCCAAGACTTGGGGGTAAGGTGCGTAACATACACTGGAAACAGAAAAGTAGTAGAAGAATATGACGCAAGTCGAAAAGAAAGCCCAGTCTTACCGCCCCCTTTATACCCTTTTAAGTAAGAATCGTCGCAGTCAGAAAATTCACCCTAGACAGCTTCACGGGAACCACGACCGGACCCTCACTAATGGCATCTCGTCAATGTGGGAATTTCATCCCTTGGCCCAGTTGGCCCAACTACCCCTCAAAACCCCGCTATTCACTCTATTATGCACCTTTCTTTTTTGTCTCTGTCAAACTCACATTCTTTCCTCCAGGCATTCCTTTACTGACTCAATCCTCTTTTTCTTCGATCTCCCAGCCGGTCGATTCCCAGCACACCTACACATTCGCTTAACCAATCCGTACTATCATCCATACCTTCCCAGTGACCAAACCATCTCAAACACTACTTTCACTTATTCTTCATTTCCCTTTCTTCACCCATACAACTCTCTAATTACGTTCATTTCTCCTGTTTATCAATTCTATCTCAAACATGACCACCCTTAAATTGTCCATCCTGAGCAACATTCTTTACTTTAGATCTCTACCTCTTATTCAGAAACCAAGAGTCTCACTACTATGGCTTCACGACAGGTAACAGACATACTCTCATCTACAAGACGCACCTAGCAGCACTCAAGACTATATATATTATATATAATTATATATTATATAATATATATATATATTTATATATATATATATTATATATAATATATATATTATATATAATATATATATATTAGTTATTATATTATTCCCTTCTCCATCTTGAGTTGACGGGCTCTGGTGGCGGGGTTGATGACGTTACGTAATCGGTTTGGTCAGCTACACGTATTTCTTTCTTCATCAATTTATGTTACATTCGCAATCTTTAATCCAATTTCCAGTTTGTTGAACATCACCTCTCCTCATATAGACTTAACCACTTATTCTTAACCATTTTCATAGCAAACCTCTCTCTCTCTCTCTCTCTCTCTCTCTCTCTCTCTCTCTCTCTCTTCTCTCTCTCTCTCTCTCTCTCTCTCTCTCTCTCTCTCCTCGTGGGCATTGCCCCATTCTAGGTAATTACTACCTAGGATCTGGATGAGGGATTGAACATTGACCCTTTGGCCTTGTAACTCAGTCGTGCTACCGTTGTACCACGATAGAGGTACTGTCTCTATCATCAATTTTCAGTCAAAAGCGCTTGTTGTTCTTATGTGTGCGGTGATGTTTATTCTCGTGTCCCTAATTTACCTTGTGACTCAGGATGTCTTGTCAATCTTCTTCTAAATTCACCTGTTCTGTTTCTTTATTCTGATTCAACTGACTGTCCTAAATCCTTCTAAATTCGTCCGTTCTGTTTCTTTGTCCTTATTCAACTTATTACTTTCTCTTCAACATAAATTAATAAAGTTTACCTAATTTAGTTTAATTTTGCTAGTTCTATTCCTATATCCTGCAGGGACGTTGTCTTTTTCAATTGACGTTCTCTTCAAATTACAAAAACTCAAAAAAACAAGTTATATTTATGACTCTTGCTCCTCTGCTTTTCGGCTCTATCATGTTCCTTTGTTCTTCGGCTCTATTTGACTGTTGCTCCTCTACTCTTCGACTCTATTTGACTCTTTTTGCTCTGCTCTTCGACTCTATTTGACTCTTGTTCTTCGGATCTTCGGCACTATTTGACTGTTGCTCCTCTACTCTTCGGCTCTATTTGACTCTTGTTCCTCGGCTCTTCGGGCATTTCGGTCAATCTTTTGCTGTATCGCTTTACATATCGAAATCTTTCGACAGAGCCTAGCACAAAACTTTGATTTCTAAGCTTGCCTCTTTCGGTGGCTCAATCGGTAGAGCGACAGAGTCGCATGGCAAGGGCCCGGGTTCGATCCCTAGCCCGGATCCTAGGTAGAAATTAGGTAGAGAAGTTCCACTCCTGGAATATGGCTATGCCCTTGAGGTGCGAACTTATATATATATATATATATATATATATATAATATATATCATATATATATATATATTATATATATATATATATAATATATATATTATATATATATATATATATATATATATATATATATATATATATAGTATATATAATATATATTATAAATATATATAGGTTTATTAATGATTTATATATATTATATATATATTTAAATAATATATAATTATTAGATATAATGATATATTATATATATATATATATATATATAGTGTACAATATCATGTTTTATGTATATAAGAAGGGTATATGGAAATACCAAATGTCGAAACCTTTTTTTTTTTTTTTTTTTTTTTTTTTTTTTTTTTTTTTTTTTTTTTTTTTTTTTTTTTTTTTTTTAAGGAAAGTACATTTTAATACATTTAAACTTAAATTTATCTTAAACATTACCTAGAAATTGATATATGTTTATATTTTTTATTATTTCAATATGTTAAATATAAATTATAGTAAGGAGGTTTAATTGGGTTGTTTTTTTTTTGTTGCGTGTTTTTTTAATGTTTTTTTTTTTTATCACATTGAGCATAATCATAAGGTTTTAATTTACATAGGCAGAATTAATCATTTGGAGGTGACTATCCCAATGCGAAAGGGTAAATGTGTACGACCGCTATTAAAAAATTTTAGGATGTTCAAATTTCGACACATTATTTTTTCTTAAGTTATATTTTGACAGACAATTTTCTCATAAGGTGACCAATATCGTCGGACACGTTAAATCGTAATGATCAAATGAACGACAGAACATTTTTGACAATAAGGCTATTTTAATTTATTGTTAAAGTTATATATATATATATAGATGTTATATTATATATATATATATATATATATATATATATATATATATATATATATATAATATATATATATACGTATATATATATATTATTATATATAATATATAATAATATAATATATATATATATAATATATATAATATAATATATATATATATATAATATATATATTAATTTATTATATACTGATATATATTATATATATATATATATATATATATATATTATATATAAATTATATAGTATATATTATATATAATATACTATAATAATATTATTATATATATATATATAATATATATATATATAATTTTAGTATTATATAATATATACTATATATATACTATAGATATATTTTCTATCTATCTATTCTATCTATCTATCTTTATCTATCTATCTATCTATCTCTATCTCTTTAAATCTATCTATCTATATAATATATATATTATATATATATATTTATATATATATATATATATTATATATATATATATATATATAATATATTATTATATATATATATATATATATTATATATATATATGTCCATATAGGTCCTATTCTGTTTGTTTTACGACTCCGTAAGTTTTAATTTTTTTTTGTTTTTTTTTTCATCATATTGCTACTTATATGATAGCAACAATGAATTTCAGTGGTAAGGACATGATTCAAAATTTCGAAGTATTTTTAAATAATCATTTTTTAAAAATCACATTTTTTGTTTAAATATTGTTTTACACACAAATGGAAATATCTCGAAGAAGTACGCACACTTATCAGAACAACCAATCTACATATTGGGAATCAGCGTATAAAGCTTTTACAGACAAAATGGTAAAAAAAAAAAAAAAAAAAAAAAAAAAAAAAAAAAAAAAAAAAAAAATTCAATAAATTAAATATCTCAATAAGTACGAACTTACAAAAAAATATTTAAATATTTGGGATCAGCGTATAGGCTTGATTAAAAAATGTAAAAAAAAAAAGTTACTTAAAAAAAACTGGCAAAAAAAAAAAAAAAATTAGGGGCTCGAGCCCGACGGGGAGGAACAGAAGGGGGGGACGTTTTCATACCCCCGTAGGGGAAGGGGCGGAGGAACCCCGCGTGGGACACCCAAAATACCAAAGAGCGGGGGTTCCGAGACCCTCCCGGAGGGGGGAAATAGTCCTACCCTGTAGTTCCCCCGAAAGCCGAGAGAACCCGACTCCTGCCATCTTTGGGGTTTACCCTTGGGTATTCTTTAAGTAAAAAAGAAAAAAAAAATTCAAACCTGACGGACGGTTTTAAAACGTAAAAGGTCCTATATATTTTAGAATCATGTCCGTTACCACTTAACTTATTATTAGAATGCATATACAGAAATATATAAAAAAACAAAAAAAACATTCAATGACGGAGTGCGTAAAACGAAGAGGTCCCCTATAATTATATATATATATATATATATATTTATATATATATATATATATATTATATATATATATATATATATATATAATATATATACATATAATATATAATATATGGCAACATCGATCCTTCCAGGTTAGGGCTAGGTTTAGGGCAACGTCGTTCCTTGCATGCAGCCGCAGGCTGTGGGTTGTTAGGTTAAGTTATATTGGATTCGTTAGAGAATCTCAAAGTAACACAACAAAACGAATGTTTGCCATATTTTACTTATAAAAAAAATTCCCATGGTGTCCAAATCGTTGACACATGAAAGAAAAATTTCATATGGTGTCCAAATAGTCGACACATTCAAAATGAAGAGAAAAAGGGTCGACACATTTTTTAAAAAAAATATATATATATTTAAATGGTCGATACATTCAAGCTGATAAATTGATAAGGAAAATATTCGGCAGATTTTTTGAAAAAAATTGACCATTGACCTATCGACCATTTTCGCTGTCAACTATTCAAATAATTTTTAAATCGAGTTCGGTTTCCCCTGGATTTTGTAATAGACAAAACAATTTTATAGCGTTTTGTAATCACACTTTAAAATACATTAGCTTTTGTTGGCTAACTTCTTTTATATTAGACTAAAAAAAGTCCAAGGTCTATCATTACTCATCAATGTAAAATCTTTCTTGAATTACTTTATATATAGCTAAAGTCTTAGGCCTATCATTACTCATCATTATAAAGGCTTTCGTCAATTTCTTTATATATGGCTAAAGTCTTTGGTCTATCTTTACTCATCATTCTAAAGTCTTTCATGAAATACTTTTATAATCAACAATCCATGATCCGAAAATTGTGTACTAGAATATCAGTGCAATCTTCCGCTTTTGTCTTGAACTAAAATTGAAATAACAAAGAATGTTGACTATATAAATTTGTTTAAATATTTTCCCGTTTTAGAAGTAATTCAACTATATAGCAAGTATAGAACTTAGAAATAA
>JABUQX010026877.1:20000-60000 GCA_015478945.1 Trachelipus rathkii
ATTTATTATTATTATTATTATTATTAAAATTATTAATTTCCATGTTTTCTTTTTTATTTTTATTATTATTTTTTGAAAAGTATATAGTAGTAGAATCCATTATTATTAATTTACTATTATTATTATTATTATATTATTATTATTATTATTCATTAATTATTGATTATTATTATTATTATTATGTATTAATTATTATTATTATTATTATTATTATTACAGATGAGGGAAGCAATTGGAAGTGGATCGAGACTTTGATAGTGGTGGGATTCGTGTCCGGAGTTTTGGGAGCAGTTTTTGCCTGTTTCCTCACCACAATCAAGTCTTGGATTAGGTATTATTATTATTATTATTATTATTTTATTTATTATTATTATTATTATTATATTTATTATTAATTATTATTATGTATTATTATTATATTATTAGTTATTATTATTTATATTAATTATTATTATTATTAAGTAGTAGTAGGTAGTAGTAGTAGGTTAGTGAGGTAGTAGTAGTAAGTAGTGAGTAGTAGTATAGGTGAGTAGTTGTAGTAGTTATTTCTTAATAATTAATATAATAATAATAATAATAATATAATATAATAATAAATATATATAATAATATTAATAATAATAATAATTTATAATAATACTAATAATACATAATATAATTATTATTATTATTATTATTTCATTATTATGTATTGAATTATTATTAATATTATTATTATTGTTATTATTATTATTTTTATTATAATTATTACTATTATTATTATTAGACTATTATTTTTATCATCTTTCGTAGTATTAGACAATTAGTGGTAATATTAGCAGTACGGTAATAAATATTTTTATCATATTTTCCCCTTATTTTATTATTATTATTATTATTATTATTATTATTATTATTATTATTATTATTATTATTATTATTATTATTATTATTATTATTATTATTATTATTTTCAGAATTCATGCTGGGAGAAAGGAGGGAAACGGTAAGCGAGCTATTATTATTATTATTATTATTATTATTATTATTATTATTATTATTATTATTATTATTATTATTATTATTATTATTATTATTATTATTAATTATTATTATTTTATTGCTTCTAATAGAAACTTACTATTTTTTTTAATTTGTATTGTAGCTATTATTATTATTATTATTATTATTATTATTATTATTATTATTATTATTATTATTATTATTATTATTATTATTATTATTATTATTAGCAGATCCTCCCTTGCCTGGGTACACCTCTGATATGGATTACTTTGCAGAAGCATTCAATCGCAGAAATACTATTGAGGACAATAATCTGGATAACAGGGGTGTAAATATAGAAAACTGCGGCTCTCAGGAGCCTCAAAAGTCCCAGGAATCCCAGGAAACTCCCAGTTCCGATTCGGAAGACACTTACGTTAATGGTAGTTCAGTTAATTTAAGGTTTTCTCAAATAGCTTCGAATATCGGCGAGGTGGAAGGCGAGTCTGTTATTTACTATGATCCCAAGTCTTTGAGTAATAGAGTTGATACGGAACATTGTTGCCATAATGAAGTATCTTCAGATCTAACGACAAGTACTTTAAGTCCTCAAGGTTCATCATCTACTCCTTCTTCAGCTTATTACTCAGATATGTCGGTCTTAGAATTACCATCGTACAGAAAGAAAAAAAAGAAAAGAAAAGGAGATACGGAAAGAAAATTAAGGACTTCGAACCAAGATTCTGACAATTATTCACCAACATTTACGAATCACCTGGTAAATATTAAGCAACCCCTATCATTGTGTAATGAATTTGGAATAGAAATTCATAACTATGACGAAAATTCACTACAAAATCTTACTTGCCTAAGTTTATCATCTAATTATCCTCCTAACAAAGGTAAATGTTTACACAACTCTCCAAATTTTATTCAAAATATGACCAGGTTACCAGAAAATGCATCGACTTATGTGACAAAAAAATGTAATTCTTTCATTCCTCAGTATTTTTTAAATGAACTTAATTCACTTCACAACCTCTACAGTTTTGACAAGGTGATGATGCCACATTCGTTCATCCTTATTTAATTGTACAAAGTTCAATTTGATTTCATCTTAACACATTATTTTCTCTGAAGAATCTGTTCCCATACCAACGAATTTTTATCAGTTTGACTCAACTTTCTTCCGCAAACTTAACTTTCAGCAAACATTTAAAGACAAAATCTCAGCTAAATTCTTACACGCTCTAAGTCTATGTTCCGTTTATAAGGTTTGCCTTTCTGTTCGGTTGCACAACTCATGCTCTACACACATCTTCGACGTCAAATACTTGTGAATGTAGTGTACTGAAATATACACAAAATTATTAAATATTAATTGTCTGAAAATCTATGAATTAATAAATTTAATAAATATGAATAACAAAATTGGGAAATATTTTGAATATAAAAGAATCATTAAATAAACCTAATATCACATTTTTTTTATCTCATAAGTAATATTAATATAATTTATAATTACATACTAATTAGCATATGACTGCGGATGTCACACCTATACGTAGGAAGGAAATACATAAAGCTATTTCCAATGTCAGTATTGCTGAGGTACATAAACAGGTATTTCATTTAGATACTCTAAGACCATATTTACCACATATTTTAATGATTTCGATAATTATTACTTATAATATAAAATTAACACTAGTCGTCCGTATGTTTATGGTAACGTCAGTAGGAAACTCAAATATTTTATCAAAATTTTTTTTTACCGCCATATAAGAATTCCTCTTCCACTCTATATTGAAGTTGATTCATACATTAGTATATATTTTTGAGTTAATAAATGATGCTGTGACTTTTGTGCTTACAACATCCGCATTTAAACGTGGGCTTAAATTACATAGCACCACTCACTTTTATCACTTAAGGATCTCGAAACACGGGAGTTTTTCTTATAAGAACTTACGTATTAAATTCACTATATCCGAAAACCTATACTTCAGAAACACTCCTTCAATTAAATTCAGCACAATTATTGTATCATTTCAAAAATTTAAATCACTCGCTATATGTCGACACATAGAAAAATTTTTTAGTTCCCTAAATCTACTGCAATTGATCAACTCGAAGAAATTGAGTTCTTGAGTATCTCTACATTTTATTGAAATTATAAACCCGAATTAAAATAAGTAGGTTTTAATATTTTATATGGGAAGCTAATTAAATTATATATATTTATATTATATTACATAAATTAAATTTAGCTTTTGTTTTTTTTGTTTTACTTCACTGAGTAAAACAAATTTTTATAATAAATTTCTCCTACCCTTGCTACTTCTGCTAATAATACTAGAAACTTAACTCAATCTTAGGTACTATTTTTCGTGTGAATTTATATTTATTTTATTATAAATAAAATTTAACATATTGGTTCATTTATAATATATATATATAATTATATATATATATAGTATCATTTGTTCAGTAATAGGCGGTACTTTCAACCAGGCCCGTTTACTACTTTCTAACTAGTCATGCCATAGAAAAGAACTCCAAAAGCTGAAATTTTGTGTTATTAATAAAATATATGGAACAAAGGATATTATCTCACTCTCTCACTATTCGGAAAAATTAGAGCTGTGCGTGATGATGAAGTTATTAGAAAGAATATAATAATGAATTACAGTATTTATACCCGAATAAGTCCTTTAATAATAAAAGTTCGACACAATAAAATTATGACTTCTTCCATTTATGCTTCTTGTATAAAAATTATTCAAAGTGAAAAAAAAATTTTTATCTATTTCCACTATTCCTTTATTTATAATACTAGTATTTAATTATACCCATATTGTATTTATGCTAAATCTAGATTTCGTTTATGCTTATTTTCTTATTTTTTCCATCCAATTTGATATTATATATATAGATATAATATAATCTAATATGTAGTTTCAGTGAAATTATTACCTTATGTTAGGTTATTATTTTTATCATCACATAATAAAAAAAAACATGTAAAATATAATAATATTACCTACTATGAATTACAGTTTATCATAATATTTATATATACGTAATAAAAGGGTAATTATAATAAATATTTGAGATAGTATGAAAATGAATTAGAAAAATTCTCATTTTCTTAGTATATCACTTTACATATACAACAAATTTTATATAGATATACTCATAATTGTATTATATTATTCTATTATATATTATAACAATAATCATAATCACCACATTCGGAATATTATATAATGGGGATTATTCGATATATATATCATATAACTCAATAAATTTATTTTACGCAATTGTATATATATATATTAGTAGTTTACCCACAATATCTAACTAATAAAAATTTATAAATAACTATTTTCTAAAAACTTAATGATAAAATTAATATAATTATATAATAATTTTATATTAATAATTATGTATATATTAATAAATAATACATAATAGTACTATAAGTATATATATATATATGGGTTATATTCAATAAGTAGTAGTAGTATTATTATATAATATTTACTGTATTATCATATAACAAAATTATAGTGTCGCACAACTGCCACACATAATAATATTATATTATAATATATATATATATATATATATCATATAATATATATATATATAATATATATATATAAATATATATATATATATATAATATTATATATCGCTCATATATATATTCATATTATATATATATATATATATAAATATATATACATAATTATATATATTATTTAAATAAATATAATAATAATATATCACATATATATATAATTTATATAATTATACTAACTAATATATTAGATAATATAATATATATATATATATATATATATTAAATATTAATTTATAATAAAAGTAAGTATAAAATATATAATATATATTTATATATTTAAATACCTATATAATAATAAAGTAACACTAATATATAATATATATATATATATAATATATATTATATATATATTATATATATATATATATTTATAGTATCATTATATATTATAATATGTATATAATATATATATATATATGATATAATTATATATTTATATATATATATATATTATATACTTAATATATAGTATATATATATAAATATATATATTATATAATATATACTATTATATATTATAATATTAATATATAATTATATATAGTATAATAGTATATTATATATAATAAATATATATATTATATATATATTAATAATATATATATATAATATTAAATATATATATAAATATATATATATATATATTTTTATAATATTATATAATATATATATATCTATATATATACGATTATATAGTATTTATATTAGTATATATTATAATATAATAGTAATATAGTATAACAATAATATAAAAATTTATCTAATAGTATATTATATATATATATATCTATATAAGTATTATATATACTATTAATATATAATATATATATATATATTTTAAATATATATATATTATATAATATATATATATATATATATATATATATAATTATATATATATATTATATTAAATATAATATATAACATCATGTATATATATAATAAATTATAATATACATGCTTATATCATAATATTTTACGCCAAGGGTGAGCAACATATATATATATATATTTATATATATTATAATATATATATAGTTTATATTATATATATATAATTATAATATATATATATGTATGTAAAAGTGTGTGAATAGTATATTAAGATATTTTTTTTAATTGGTTTTCAAAATTTTCTCAAAAATGGTAGGCAATGGATCATTTCCAAGATGAAATTCGTTTGTCCCATCGTAACAAGTAAATATGACCTAGAAAATAATCGTTTATTCAATTATTTGGTAAAACCTCAATATGTTGAAAATTATAAGTTTATGATATTATGCAATATATTTAAAGTCTTGGAACACGTTACTGTTATATCTTTAGTACTATTATTTTCTCGTGGTATTGTAGAGGAAAAAAATTACTCTAATTTCAAATCAAAGCAAATAAATTATAAATATATTGTTGGTATGGAGCTGTTAAAGAGAAGGTATTAAAATTGAGATATAAGAGGTAAGGTGAGTGAGAGAGAGAATTAAGGATGTCAAGATAAAAAATAGGAATGATAAGGATACGAGTTAACACATTGTGTAGGATGAGAAGAGGAAACAGCATGATGATGGTAGAAGTTAGGTATAAAACAAAAAGAAAATATATAATGTAAAATAAATTTATGGTATGTAAGAGAATAGCTTAAGAAATGATCTGTATAGTGGTTCAACGATTAATTATATTTATGAAATAATGCAATTCTAAATTTTTCATCAGTTTAACAATTGTACAAATATTTAGTTGAATTTCCTCGCACGGGTTTTTAGAATTAAAAAGATTGTTATGCTCACGAGAGTATCATCAAAAATAACAGTAACTAATTCACTTAATTTTGTTAATACCCTCATAACAATTACTAGAACCACATTAGGATTTAGGATACATATACCTGGTGCTTGTGCTGGTTATTTGGTGCAAATAGGTAGAGGTATAGAGGTTTTTACCAAGATGATAACGATAAGTTAGGGTTATTGGAGAGAGAGAGAGAGGAAGGTAAAAATTATAGATCGAAAAATTCATTTCCAAGTAACATTCTTGAATTATTTTATGAGTTAGTGGAGAATTTTGGCATGGACCGTGAGTCTTATAATATTGTTCATGTCACGCAGGTGAGAAAGCAATGACCATTAGGATAGATTGCAACTGTTACAAATAAGATAGAAGTAAGAAGATGGACTCCTAGTATGAAGAGGACCCAAGATGATTATAGAAGTAGAACCTAGATTGAAAAAAATAGTGAACATAATTCTTTAATGAATAAGGAAGACGACAACGAACTGATAGAAGAAGAAGAAGAGTAGAGTTACCAGTATAGGAGTATTTAGATGATGAAGAGAGAGAGAGTAAGTTTTGGATTAGATAAGTGGAGAGGATATAAGTATATAGGATTATGGTATTATAAATATTTATACTATATATATATATATATATGATTTTATACCAGTATATAAATAGGATGCATAATTTATCGATAAATGTATTAATGCATTTTTTAGGATGAAAGAGATGATGTAGATATAGTTATCCGACTATATAGGAAATGAGATTTATGTATTTAATTTATATAGAAAACGGCACGCAGAGAGGAGCACGGTAGGAGCATCGAGATGGTGAGGAAAAGAGCACTAAGGAGACTTCATAAGCAAGAGAGCGAGGAGGGTCCCTGAGGGGTCGCAGAAACGTGGAGGATGGAGGTAGAAAGATTATGCTGAGTTTGTTAAATTATACATATATCTATATCTCTCCGTCTTCATTGGCAAGTCGAGACTTTCGAGTATCTTACTCATGTTGTTATGATGTGAGAGAGAGATAACGAGAAGAACCCGAGTAGCTATATATGACGCAGTAGTAAGTCACGCTATGTTAGTAAAAGAAGAAAAGAAAAAAGAAAGATGAATTGAGAGAGGGACGAGTGAATGACGTTGGAGAAATGAACGGGTGTGGTATTGAGGTAAGGAGGAAGTGAGATGATTGAAAATAGTACTTCCTTCTTTGTTTTATATTTTAATTAGAAGTATAAGATCTGGTCTAAGAACACAACATTGTTGAGGATTAATTCATGTATTAAGATATGACACATCTTCTTCCCAGATCTTCAACTTTCTTCTTATTAAGCCTCGTCGTGCATTCATCAGTTTCAGTAATTTTCATTAGTCTTCAAGTTGGTAAAGTCATAGAATTCACCTACAATATATATAAAAATAATGACTAAAATTATTTGTTGCTAAAGTTAATAATAAGATATTCAAAATAAGAATAATACTAAATTAAGAATTAAATATTTGAATGTAAATATAATAAATAATATATAATTTAAAACATTATATAGTTAATTTATATAGTTTAATAACATCTTACTATAAATATGGTAACATATGAGAAAATAAAATATTTAATTAATACGATTAATATCACTATATCTAATTAGATAAGTTTAATATATTATACTATAATTCATACAATATTAATATAGTTACTCTTCCTTTTAGCATTGAAGTTATTCATATTTAAATGTTACATATATTTATTCCAATGATTCAAAAAAATAGATTATGGAACAATTAATAATAACGTTAAATCAAAATAAGTTATTGACAAATAAATTACTAGAACATAAAAATATTTATACTGATGATAATAATTATACTCATCTAAGTAGTGTAATTTTATGAATCAAAAAATATTATTACATCTATTGCAAAATATAAAACTATTATTATTTTAATATCTAGCATTCACGAAAATGGTCAATGTATATCAGGTATTCTCATTAACAAGTAAGATAAATTGATGAAGAAAATTTGTTGTATTAATATACAATATATACAATATAAATTACATAAGTAGTATCCTACTTACTTAATCAGCACCATAAATATAGCCAAAATGGGTCCTTATAAATAATTCAATGTAATGTTGAAACATAATGTATACTTTAAACCGTTTATGAGTATATATATACGCGTTAAATATAATGAAAAGGTATATAATTTAAATTTACACATAATAAATAAGTAAAATTTCAAATTTACTTTAAAGTATATAGTGAGATTAATGAAAGCACATCCATTATATGTGTTTTAAATTGTAAATATTAGAATCATGAAACCGAAACACTTTTGAGAAACATATGATATATGGAGTTAGAGAGCATTATTGTGATAATAAATAGTATATAAGAATATTTTTAAAGGGGATAAGAAGAATGAAAGAAACGAACTGATATTAAGATAGTCAAGTAAAGGAATGAAGAAGGAGAGGGATATAAATTGAATAGATAAACAGATCGATGAAGAAGAAAAAAAAAAAATTATAAATAATTGAAAGTATATTTAGGATGGTGAGAATATAGAATAGGAGATAGTAAGAATGAAGAAGAAGAATATAGATAGTTTTGGATATAAGAGCTAAGGTGAAAATACCAATCTATTCTAAAAACTAACATACAAAATGTAAATGCAGAAAACAAACTTTCGGACATAAAACTATAATAAACACTTTCGGACAAAAAACTATAATAAAACAAGGTGCATTTCTCCATCTGCGTAATATCAAGTAACTTTAAACTAACAACAATACATACTATAACTATACAAACTCAAACAGTCATATGATATTGTTGAAAGTACTATATATAATATTGAGTAATTAAAAATATAATGAGTTTTGAAGCTAACTCATTAATAAGACATTAAATATAATATAATATAAGTTGTAATTATAAAACATTCTTGAAGAGATAAATAGACGCCTTTTGAATCTTCTAATAAAAATATTATAAATGCAATAAAATTTTATTATATAAATTTATATAAATATTAATTTTTGTAAGCGTACATAAGATATAATAATGTATAATTTCTGAATTAATTATTTATTTATTGAGTGAGTATCTCTATGATTATTACATATATAATATATATGAAATTATAATACGTAAATTATTAACTAAGCAATAGTTAATTATACAAAGAATATATTTTACAGAAAATATTTCAAAACTAATCATATTTTATTTATGTGCTCAATAGAATAAATATAATAAACTAAATTATATATACTAATATAATAAATTATTTAGTATAAACGTAATAATTTGGGTTTAAATATAATATATTATATAGTTTAATTTATGTATATTAATATATATTAATATATATTAAATATATACTAAAAAAAATTAATGGAAAAAAATGTACATTATATTAAAAGAAATTTATATTATATTCTGTAATAAAGACTTTCTTATCATTGAGGTTGAACTTACTATTGATTAAAAATATGTGGCAAACATATTATAAAAAGAATTATAGTATTTATGATTATATATATATATATATAATATATAATTGACTTGTTAGTATTTATTTTGAGGCCCTACAAATTATATAATATATATATATACAGGTTGATTTATATAATAAATTATTAAGTGACATAACTATTAAGTAGTTATTTATATAATAAGTTTTAGATGATACTTACACCAATGTAATAAATATATTACTTTTAAGAAATCTTATAACGTCTTTACTAGTAGCTAACTCAGCCTTATTTAGTATTGCAATTAAGAGTATAAACTAATATTTCTTTATTAAGAAAGTCTTATAGGTCTTACTTAAGAAAGTTTTATAAGTCTTAATTAAAAAAGTTTTATATCTTACTTAAGAAGTACTTATGAAATAAAATAAATAAATATAAATATAATTAGAATAATAATTAATAATTAAATATAAGAATATAAATTAAATTATATATGAATAATTAAATTAAATTATAATAATAATTAATATTAAATATATATTATATTATAATACTAATAATATTATAAATCTTGATAAAAGCATAATAATATTAAATAATAATTACATAATAAATAATTTAAATACTTATTATTTATAAGAAAATATAATTACAATAAGTTGTATTAGTATAATCTAATAGAATTAAAATTTGATCATATATATATATGGCCATAATTTAATGAATCAATTTTCTTAGAAAGATCTGCTGAATTAATAAATATTAAAATACAAGTTAATCTACCCATATATAATCTTGTTTTCTATGTGAATTGAAAAATGAAGTAAGAAATAATTTAATAATTCTATATAAAATATTTAAAATTAATAATTAAATAAAATAACATTTAAATTGGATTGAAACCATATACCTAGGAAATAATTTATAATTAATGTTGTTAATTAAGACATGAATATTGTATAAAATAAAATAAATTTAAATATATTATAATAATTAATAATATTAAATAATATATATTTATAATATAATTAATAATATATATATATAATAATTATAAATTTAAATATTAATTATATTAATAATAAATTATATATAATTATTATTTAAATAATTTAGATACTAACACAACTAATAACAAGATTACATGCCAAGAATTTATATCAATTAATTCAGCAATTAATTAAGCTAATTCAGTAATTAATAAAACAAATTATATATATATATAATAATAATTAAGTATATATAATATAAATAAATATATATATAACTATAATTAATATAATTATAATAACTATTAAATATTTAAATTAATATAAATAAGTATTATGGAGAGAAGAGAATGAGAGAAGAAGAGAAATCGACCTAGAGAAAGAATTGAAGAATGAGAGAGAGAGAGAGAAAGAGAAAGAGAGGAAGAGAAAATTAAAATAAACACTATTAATTATAATAAACATCCAGGGAAATACAAACTGGATTATATAACCAATTTCACGAAGAACTTAATTCCATTAATACCACAATTTAACTACATAATATAATAATTAATAATAGGTGTAGATAGTATACTAAGATATGAATATACCCTCACTCAAGATAGTTTGAACGAATTCTTTGGTTTGTTTGAATCACCAGTAATAATTCTCAAATTCATGTGGTATGAATTATAATATAGATCTCGTCGAAGACGAGATAGGAAATTTTATCCCCCATAAAATCCCCAGTAAGACAAGAAAGAAAGAACCTCTAATAAGTTTAAGTTTTTTTAGATGGAGAGTCTAAATTCCAATAAGAAAAAAATAATAAAATACAAAATAATAATATAATATAATATATTAAAATATTATAAATTAATTATAAATATAATATATAAAAATTAAATTTATATATATTTACATCAGAATATTTAATAAAATTATTAGTATCATATTATAATATAAAATATAAATATATATATAAATAAATATTAATAATTAATTAATATTATAATAATATATATAATAATAATATTAATTAATATAATAAAATAAATATATAATAATTACAATTAAAATTTATAATTATAATAAATTAAAATAATTATATATAATGTAAAGTATACTTGTTATAATATTAAATAAAAAAATAATATATAAATATAAATATAATTATTAATATATTATATTAATAATAAATAAAAATTAATATATATAATATAAATAATAATAAATTATAAAATAATATAATAATTAATATATTGTTAGACTTCTACTATTTCAAACTTAATTGACCATTAAACAAATTCTGTTATACTATAATTAATTAATAACTAATAATAATTAAATATCCAATATTTAAAAAATATATTTCAGTTTTAACATAAAGTCTACTTAAGGGAGACTATCATCACTAGCAAATAAAACTAACCTATTATCCAAACCGAATAAAAAAAAGTAATATTATTTTATGATATGAAAAATCTAATGATATCTTTAAATTTATAGAAAAATAACAAATAAACATAAAAAAAACAGTTACACGATTATTTTTGAGATACAGTTTAGGGAGATGTAAGAGAAAGTGAAAATTTATTATTTTTAATGTATTTTGAAAACATTCTAAAATTATGAACCTATTAAAATAAATATTTTATCAATTCCAAATATAATATTACAAACATTATTTCTGCTAACTTCTACAAAATCTACTCAACAATATATAATAAATCTAGAATTGATGGATTAATTAAATTTTAATGAGTTTAATGAAGGAGAACATCACACAGATTCTATTCGAATAAATTATAGTTTTTTTATAAATTAAAAATTTACAATTTCTGCAAAAGTACTTTACAAGTAATATTAATATTGAACAAATACTGAATGCTTTACCGTAGGTCTATATTAGGTTATGAAAAGCTTACGATTTTCTATTCAAACATTTATATAAAACGTCAAGTTTTGTTTTACACGTTTATTTGTGAGCTTGGTACCAAATTTGAAGAAAAAAAAAATCTGATTATAATTTCTAATTACATTTCTCATAAAATGAAAATATTATTTTTTAAATTATATCTCATGACAAGTACTCCAAAAAATTAAAGAAAATTTTCAACAAAACACAAAATTAATTAACAAATTTTGGAAAAATATTTATTTTCATTTTAACTAATATTTTTTAGAAAGCCATAGGAAATAAACTTTGAATCTCAATATAATTAAAAATTCTAAAATATTATAATTAAAATATTTAATTAAATAAAATAATAAAATATTTAATAAAATATAATTAAAATAATTATATATATTAATTAATATATAAATAAATAATTAATATTATATAAATATATAATATTATAAATTAAATATTAGGTAGATAAGGATTTTGATATTAAATTATAAAATTAAATATATTATTTATTATTAATCATAAATTAATTAATTAATTAAATAATATAAAATAAATTAATTAATTGTTTAATATAAACTTTTAACATAATAATAATAATAATAATATAATCAATATAAATTAAATTATATAATTATATAATAATTAATTATAATTAAGTTGTAATTAAACTATAACATATAAAGTTGAATTAATTAAATAATATTATAACTAATATATGTAATATAATTATAATATATAATTAATAATATATAATAATAATATATATATATAATATATAAATATTAATATATATTAATAATTAATAATTAATAATAATAAATTAAATATATTAAATTCTATTAATATTATAATTAAATTAATAAATTAAATTAATAATTAAATTAATTAATAATAATATAATAAATAATAATATATTATAAATAGTTATATATAAATGAGCTATTTTATAAGAGATGGTTTATTAGAACTAAACTTATTCTAAAATCAATCAATAATATAATGTTAAGTCAGTATATTTTTATAATAAATATATTATTATTTGGTAATATTAACTATTAAAAGATTTTTGGGAGTAACCAATAAATATAAACACTCCATAACTCAATTTAACCATTACTCATAACCTTAAACTCTAATAACACAATAGAACATTAACCATTATATTTTAAATAACCTAACCTAATTTATAAATTGAAATTGAACTTAATATTAATAAATGTCCATATATAATATAATATATATATAATATTATTATATTAATAATATATAATAATAATATAATTAAATAAATATTAATTTATAATATTATAATAATTATATTATATATAATATATAATATAATAGATATAAATTAATCTAATAATATTATTAAATATTAATATATCATAATAATTAAATTAAATATTATAATATATAATAATATATAATAATAAATATATACTATATAATTATAATATATAATGAGATTGGAACGCTAATTATGTAAATTAGAATTATATTAAAATTTAAAGCACAAGAGTTTTTATTACTAAAAGAGAGCAAGAGAATGTCGAAGCAGGTGCTTGGAAACACTTACCGAAGATTAATTCATTCTTTTTATTGTGAGAAGAGGCGGAATACGATAACTAGTAACGTAGTAAGCTTACCTGTGTTATATCATATGGGGTCACTAAATCGAGGCAGTTCGCTCTATAGTTCGATAAGGTTTAATAATAAGTCCTAGGCAGCGAGTGAAATATTATTTTCGAGTTTCTTATATATTTAATGACACTAAAATTTATGTCCGACAACAAAGATAATATTATGTGGCGCAAAATGTCACGAGGTACGTTACCTTAATATATATAGATAGATATATTGTCTACCTAGTTAAATAATACAATGAACAATACATTAACCCTGTGAAAAATGTTACCAGATATTAGATAGCCTCCAAGCAGGATGGTTCACAACCATTCCTTCATGTGGATTTAAAATATAATAGATTTATGATAGTATTCAAACAGACATGAATTGATAATCAGAAGATCAGAGAAGATTTGATAATAAAACTATTCAGAGAGAGAATCCCAATTTTTTTTAATTCTAGATCCAGATAAGTTGGATAAGGACTAGTAAGTAGAGCCAATCCTATAATTTACATTGGATCTAAAACGTTTGCGAACTTGGACATATTTGTCGATAAGTTTCGCGTCACTCTGTCAGAGTGAAAATTATTTATTTCGTCATATATAATTTTTATTCCAACACCATGTCAGCCAACAAACATCTTGTAGCGATTTCATGTCGGCGTTCCTTTGCTTTTTGAGATACGGTATATTGATACTTATAACCTGATAATAACATTAATAATCACAGAGAAGCACACACCATGAAGGAATGCACGTGTAGCCTCAGCTTGGAGAAGATTCCAAATCTCACCTCTTCTACAGGACTTTGTGTAATTTACGTATACGTGTTCGAGTTTCAAACGCCAGTAGAATTATTTCGAGAAAGGAGTTCAATTATTGAGAATTTTGAAACACTTATGCAGATGACTTCTTTTTTAGTATTTGGGGAGGCGCGAAATACGAACATAGTGGTAGAAGCCGTCCTTCCCATTTGTATTAATTTGTGGCTAACGGCGCACTCGCAATGGAGGATAGCCTGGAAGGTTATGGCACCGGGCGCGGGTCGAATCGGCTACGTAAATCCTATTATTTCTCGTCTTCAATTCAAATGCTTACACGAAACAATTCTTGTCGGCAACAGAAGCCATGTAATGCTGGGCGCCATATATCGCCGTGGCAACTGACTTTCGGTTGGTCTTGCTCCTCTTACACATGGGAGCAAAACTAGCAGAATCTCCGTTTTAGCCCCACGGAGGGGTTCCAACCACCCTCTATGGATATTTTAACAATATCGAGTTTCTCAACATCGCAAGTGATTATCGCACAGCATCAGTCAATTTGAAAAGTTTTGGCGCTTTTCTTCTCTTTTTCTGGGGATCGGCCGGAATCTCAAATAGTGGTTCCGAGCTCTCTGTCATTCATTGTCTCTCAACGGCGACGCCTGTCATACGATGGCTCTTACGAGTCCTGGCGCTGCAGGGATTACCATTTCTTCTTTTTCTTCTTTTCCGCTTCTTATTTATCTGTCTCTTCGCCAATTTGTCGCAATAAGCTTCCATGTGTGCCCATGTCTTGGCGTTTCCCTCTGACTTTGGTCTTCGTTCTGTCGTCTTGGCGGGTCCTGCGGTGCACAGGCGGAAACGCGGCCTATGGGGAGGAGGGGCACGTTTAGCAGTGAATTGCCGTGTATTGGAGGGAAGAACACCCTCAGCAATGTTCGGATTGGCCAACCACCCTTCTATGGAATTTAAAATAGGGTAGTATCCGAAGATTCCTTTCAAAGCAAGTGAGGTTGGGTCGTACGTTAAACAGGAAAATTTGAGGATAAAAACTGAATAGTTAATAGAGCAATTTAACCTATTATTATATATATATTATATATTATTTTTTTATTATGTGGGTGTTCCGAGATCTTAGAGACTTAAGTTGGATGGATTATTAACTTTCCTGATTAACATATATGTTCTTAAAACGGTGACGCCTGTTTATGTTTAGACCTGGAGTTATCTGAGATCCTGATCGCGAGTGAAATTTTTTCTTTACGTATTCATTACTATTGCAAATTTTATTAATCGCTAACAAAGAATTATGAATGGTCCACTATGTTAGTAGCGTATGTGCCATGTATACTTATTGGTTTGGTTAGCTCACTGTACAACGGGAGCAAACTAGCAGAAATGCTGATGTTAAAGCCCACAGTATGAGGGGTTTAAAAAACAACCCTTCTTTTAATAATATAAAATTGGTTGTTAAATAAAGTACCATAGGTTTCAATAGCAGTAGAATTGCGAAGCAGGAGACTTGAAAACTGGTTTGGGCCGAATGGGGCCATTCAGAAGGAAGAGGTAGCCATCTTTTTTTTTCATCTGAGTGGGGCAGACTGGGCAGTGAGGTAATTATTTTAACTATAAATTTTTGGGTATTTTTACTAAGTGGTCAGAGCCCTCACTTTCAGAGGAAGGAACAGTTTGAGTTTCTACGGTCGAGTTTCTATAGTCGAGTCGATTGGATTGGTCGAGTCCTGGCCGCGGATAGAAATTTTTCAGGGTCATCGTCATTTATATATTAGGTGCTTAGGGAACATTTATCGCAAACAGCTTGCAATCTATCGACCCATGTCGGCGTGGCTTGACTCTGGTTGATCGTATGCTCCTGTAACCCAGGAGCAAACCATCAAAATACAGTATAGCCCAGCAGAAGTTCTATATCTCATACTTTATTCTCGCTACGGATATTACACGAAGACCATACGTCCTTCCACTACTATAACATATAGCTTACAGTTGTAAAGTAGCATAACCGAGGGTGGCATGTAAAAGACCCTAGCACACTCGACTTATATCCATTTTATGACATCCAATGAAGGATTTATTTTGCACAGACCATCTTCCATTCCATTCTCACTGGATACTTTACAAAATATACATTCTGCATTAATCCATACGGTTAACTTCTACCCTTTTCATATACCACAATCAATAACCTTTTTACTTTAACGGAATTCATAACTCACTTTATGGTAATTTAATTCCTATAATATTGTTTTGAACTATCGGAGATTTGTTCTATATGCTGCTTTCACATTTACTAACATATTATTCTTTAAGCACCAGAGAACTATTTTTTCCACCTCTATTTGGACAATCCATTATTTTACTTCGGGGCTCGTTATTTTCTATTAAAACGGTTACTATTCGAAACACACATAGTGGACACCTATCTTACCACCACCTGTCAAATCTCTTTCTACTAATCCCCTACAAATAGGTTCCTTCTTTCCTCTTAAAGACATACATTCCTGGAGGATAATTGCATAGGTCCACGGCAAAGCCTCCACTCTCTTTCATTCTCCAACTTACTCTAACACCTTCCCATACTGGACCGGGTCACCTCCAGCCACGATTTCTGATGTGTTCTATTCACACCCGCAAATCCATATTATAAATAGGTATCATATTATAATAGGAAAAAATATAATATTATATAATATAAAATATAATATATTATCAAAACATAAATAATATATTATTTATTTATATATTATTATTTTTCCACTATATATTTATAATTATATAAACTAATATAATTTATTAACATATATATAGGGAGAATGAATTTATGCACGAAAACCCCGTATATATATATATATATTATATATATATATATATATATAGTGAGTGGTAAATGTATTCATATATATATTAATTAATATATAATATATATATAATATATATTAATATTAATATATATATATTTATATATTAATTATATATATATATATAATATATATATTTAATATTATATTAATTTTAATATATTAATATATATTATAAAATATATATATATTAATAATTATCATATATATTTAATTAAATATTTATATATATAATATATATATATATATATATATATTATTAATATATTTATATTTATATATATATATATATTTATATTTAATATATATATATTATAATATATATTTATATTATATATATATATAAATTTAGGTAAATTTATTAATATTTAAAATAATAATATTAATTATTTTATCTATTTTCAAAATTTGAATCTAAATTCAAGCCTTTGATAATATTTTTTTATAACACAACTTCACAAAATTGAAAACTAATTAGTTTATATTTTATTCTCAGCTCCGGCCTTATACCGGCTTACCGGGTCCAACCATACCGATATAGCGGTTTATTACTGCACCTGATTTGGTGAAATTGTGCAGCTATTTCTGGTTATAATTTTTCTATTACATATAATATTTTATTTGAAAAAAATTTATAACCCAAGAATTATCATTGGTTACCGTATTTCTACTTTCAGTGCTGCGCTTCCAGATCCGCGTTACTAGATCTCACGTTATTAACTATGACAATGCCAGACTATTTTTCGGAATTAATTGTTTAGCTAACGGTGCTGGCAATAAGCTTTTTACTAACCTTAAAAAATTATATTATTATCGTTGAAACAAAATTATATATCCACAGATCACGGCTCCGTATATTTCCCAGACTAATTGGATTCCAGTTGATTCACTAAATTCACTTAAGGTTTTCCTAGCACTTTTGTAAACATTGTTCAGTAGTTTATACACACTTATCTTCCCAGCAACTTCAAATATTTTTTCTTAAAAATATTTTATTCTTTATGGAAAAAATTATTTAGTAAATTCACAGGATCTACCGGCTCTAACTTAACCGGCTTCCGGTTCC
The DNA here is from genome assembly GCA_015478945.1 of Trachelipus rathkii. Lineage (NCBI taxonomy): Eukaryota > Metazoa > Arthropoda > Malacostraca > Isopoda > Trachelipodidae > Trachelipus > Trachelipus rathkii. Next base: position 39,107 of record JABUQX010026877.1, read on the forward strand.
TGCACTTACAGGTTATCCGGATCCGACTTTAAGGTTTTGAACTATTTGATAAACTCAATACAGCTAAGTCTTCTTACACTTATAAATTGACAAGCTAAGATTTATTTTTATCTTGAAATTTATAGACGAAAAAAAAGAAATAATTTGGTTTATGCCCTGGATCCGACTAAGGTTTATCTGTACTAATTAGCAAATTTGTTATATTCATACACGTCTTCTTGGCATAAATTAACAATTTTATTTTCGCCTAAAAATATAATTTATTTTATTTGCTCCACAGTAAATGTTAATCCCAGGGATCCGGCTCTCAGGATTCCGACATCAGGCTTCACCGAAGTTCGGTCGCTTTACGGCTTACGTAGATCTGCCTAAGGTTTCTGTCCTGCACTACGAGTTTATTGAAAATTGTTTATTCAGATATATATATCCTATGAGATTTCAGCAATGGAATCTAAATTTTCACAAAAATAAATAATTTTTTTTCGAATTGCAACATTAATTTTCTCTGGCTCCGATTTTGACTCCGGCTTACCTTACTTACTCGAATCCACGGTTCACGATTAGGATTACTGCACTTATTTTGAAAATTGTTCAGGCAAGTTTCTGTGATAAATTATTCATCTAAGAAAAATTCATCTTCCATAAATAAATTTAATAACCAAGGAGATATGGCTCCGAATCTGGATCCGGAACCGGATCCGACTAAGTTTCTGCACTATTTGAAATTTGTTCAGTACGGTTTTCTGGAATTAAATTTTTCACTAAAAATATTTTTTGAAAAAAATTTCATACCAGGCTCCGGCTCTGACTCCAGCTTCTGGCTCCTACTCCACTCCGACTTCACTTTCGGCTCCTGATCTGACCAAGGTTTCTGGTTTAGTTTGAAATTGTTCAAGTACGTCTTCTGGCAATAAAGTTTTTCACCTAAAATATGTTTAAAAAAAAAAATTCATACCCAGGATCCGGCTCGGCTTCGGATCCTGATCCGTCCTAAGGTTTCTGCATTTTTGAAAATTGTTCAGCAAGTCCTTCTATCAATAAATTTTCACCCTTAAAAATATTTTTTCGAAAAATCATACTCTGGCTCCAACTCCATCTCCGAACTCTGAATCCGGCTCCGGCTCCGACACCAAATCCGGATCCGATTAAGGATTCTGCACTATTTGAAAATTGCTCAGCAAGTTTTCTGGCAACTAAATTTTTCATCTAAGATAGAATTATTTCTTTGAAAAAATTTATACCAGGATTCCGGTCTCCCAAATCGGATCCGGGATCCGGACCTGAGCTAGGTTTCTGCACTATTAAAAATTGTGTTAGTATTGGTTTTCTAGCAATAATTTTTCCACCTAAAAAAATATTTTTTGAAAAAAAATTCATACCCAGGTTCCGGCCCCGGCCGGCTCGGGCTCCGACTTCACCTTCGGCTCGGATCTGACTAAGGTTTCTGCACTAGATTTTGAAAATTGTTTTTAATTGATTTTGGCAATAAATTTTCATCTAAAAAAAATATTCTTTGAAAAAAAAATTTTTATACTATTGATCGGGTCTCATTTTGCCGGTTCGACTTCCGGCTCCGGCTCCGATCCGGATCCGGATCGACTAAGGATTCTGCACTTTTTGAAACCTGTTCAGTCACGTCTTCTGGCAACAAATTTTTATCTAAAAAAAAATTTTTGTTAAAATTTTTTTTTACCCAGAATCCGGCTCCGATCCGGCTCCCGCTCCGGATCCGGATCCAACTTAAGGTTTTTTTTGCACTATTTGAAATTGTTCAGCACTTCTTTCTGGCAATAAATTTTTTCCCTAAAAAATATTTTTTTCGAAAAAAATCAAACTCGGCACCGGCTCTGACTTCGGCTCCCACTTCGACTCTGGCTCCGGCTCCGACTCCGGATCCGGATCCGACTAAGGATTCTGCACTATTTGAAATCTGTTCCAATACGTCTTCTGGCATTAAATTTCACCTAAAAAAATATTTTTTTTCGAAAAAAAATCATACCCAGGCTCCGGCTCCGCCTCCGGCTCTGGCTCCGGTTCCGGCTCCGGCCCGACTTTCACTTTGGCTCGACTTTCCACCTCCGGCTCCGGCTCCGGATTGACTAAGATTTCTGTACTTTTGAAAAATTGTTCAGTACGTCTTCTGGCATTAAATTTTTCTCTAAAAATATATTTTTTGAAAAAATTCATATCCCAGGATCGGCTTCCGACTCCAGTCCATATTCGGCTTTCAGCTCCGATCCGATAAAGGTTTCTGCAACTATTTGCAAAATTGTTCAGCAAGATCTTCTAAAATATTCTTTCGAAAAATAAATCCATACTCCGGCTCCCGGCTCCGGCTCGACTTCGACTGCGGGATCTGACCTTCGGATCGGATCAGATCCGACTAAGGATTCCCTGTACCTATTTGAAAATTGTTCAGCACATCTTCCTGCAATAAATTTTTTCTATAAAAAAAATTATTTCATGAAAAAAAAAAATATAGCCAGGCTCCGGCTCCGTCTTCCGGCGTCCGACTTCGGCTCCGACTCCATTATTTGACTAAGTAAAATCGAAGAATGAGCTAGAGGGGTTGAGAATATGAAAATAAAATTAGATTTTTCTATAATTTAGAATAAACATTTTTTGTATCCCGGGAACTGCATTTGACTGAAATGAAATTTTTTAGTTCGACACCTCTCTAAATAAATTTCTGTATCTAAAAAACTATTTAGAATTTTTAAAAAATAATTACACCATGATGTTCAGGAGGAATTTTTCTACTAATTTAGATAATAAAAAAAAATGTTAAAATTTTGATTTTGCCTTCAAAAAGTAGGGGGTCCAGTTATGAAGTCTCCCCTTTTAAGTATCAGAAAATTGGCGCTCCTTTTCGGTCGTCTGAGGGAGTATTTAAACAATTTGCTTGCAGAAATCGATTCATTCTGTTGCTAACCTCTTTGGGTATCCGGTGTTCGTTCTCGTTTTTCTGTTACCAACATGCCTTTTTTTTATTCTCAATTAGATATTTTATTTTTAGTGTGTTAAAAAAACATTTTTTATTTCCAACTTTATTGATTTTTACATTCCTCTCTTTATAAAAGCCAGGGTGAGTACTTATTTTAGATAAAAATTAAATATTTATTATTAAATATTGTGTATAAAGAAATTATAAAATTGTAAAACAATTTATTAAATGCATTTTTCCTTTTTATTGAAATCATTTTTATTTTTATGTACAAATATTCATTTCCTAAAGAACCCCTCTGAGCAAAATTTATCCTTTGTAAAATTACTTAACATTTTACTTGTCATTTTTATTTTTGTTGTTATAATTGTTATATTTTGTTTATATATTTTTTATAGGATTTAAGACTTCTACAATTATAGGATTTCTTAGAATTCACGTGCTTAATAAACGTGTTGAAACTCTCATGTTTTGACCTTCTTTTGATGCCCACAAGGAAACAGTATATATAAAGAGGGTGTAAATCCCCAACGGAGGTCTTGACTAAGCCACCATCGAAAATAATAATAATAATAATAATAATAATAATAATAATAATAATAATAATAATAATAATAATAATAATAATAATAATAATAATAATAATAATAATAATAATAATAATAATATTAAAAGGAAGCGCCATAAATATCAAGAACAGAGGAAGGTTTGAGTTGTACTTTTTTAAGCTGGAACATTTATAGATTTATATATATTTTTATTTTTACTTTTAACCATATACTTTAATATTTTATATTTATTTACTTTTATGCTGTAATTTTAATAACTCTTATAGTCCGTTTTCTTTTCAAAGTAAAACATTTATATATTTATTTCATTTTATTTTAAGCTGTAGCATTTATATAACTAAATTCATTTTTTTCATATTTTTACATTTTTACCTTTTTATCATGATAGTTCTTTAAAATTTTATGATATTTACTACATTTTTTTTAACCTAAAACTTTTATTTTGATATTTTTATTTCATAAGTTTTGTTTTTCGTTTTATTTAACCCTTTGCTAAAATATTTATTAATTTAATTAATATTTTTTAGGTAATTTCTTATTTTATTGTACCAAAAGCATGAAAACATGATAACATGATAAAAGAATAATAAACAACCAACCCCACAACCTTCTGTATCTTTTTTCAATCTCTCAAGCGTATTAATGCACAAGCTTCATTTTCTTCTAGCTTTTAGACTTTAATAATTTCAATTATTTAATTTTCATATAAAATCTTTTATATTTCTTAATTTCCTGCTTCTTTTTGAAACAAAAACTCTTTCATTTAAGTTCTTAATTTCTTTTATTTTAAATATTTTGTTTTATTTGATTTTAAATATTCATCTTATTAAAAATTTATTATTTTTATTTTTTTATTTCTGTAACGAAAAAATCTTAATTATCGAGCCTAAAGCAGTAAAGCAGTAGAGCAGTAAAAGCAACCACCTACCCTCTCTCTCCATACTACAAACCATATGTTTAGCGTCATATATGTACTTTCATTTGTTTTAAAAGCCTACAAAAGACATAAATATAAAATACCATTTCATTTTAACACGTAAAATTAACTTCTTTCCACAAGCGAGATAAAAAAAATTATGTTTATTATATGTTTATTATCTATGTTTATTATAAAATAACTAACCATATAAATATTTAAATATAATTTTTTAACATCAAATTTACTAAGTTTTTAAAAGGTATAAATTTGTTGTTTATATCCCACACTATTTTTTTTTCTTAATATTTTACTTCCTATCGTTCTTGATTCTTTCGTGCATTTTTTTTTTAAAGTTTTTGGAATGACATTCATTCATCATTTTTCATTGAAACTATTTGAGGTAGTAAACCTTTAACCACCAATGAAAATTTTTTACCTGTTTTTAACCGATTATTACAGGTACTTTTCAAGGCTAAGAATTTTATTGACAAAGGATATAAAAACCTTTCTTTGTAATATTTATTCAATAGTGAAAAGCAAAATTCCTTTTATAACAGATGCTTTTACCAGGGCTGCTGAGTCGTAAAATAAATTTTTCGACTCCGACTCCGACTCCGACTCCTTAAATTCAAATTGTATTTTCGACTCCGACTCCTTAAATTCAAATTGTATTTTCGACTCCGACTCCACTTAAATAAAAATTTTCGACTTAGATGAGCCGATTCCCCATTTTTCTGTTAAAAAATTTTCGACTCTGACTCCGACTCCAGCAGTCAAATTCAAAATCTCGACTCTGACCCAGCTTAGTGATTACAGAGTTAAAGTGACACATTTTTTTTTTTCAATATTTTTTTTCTCGCTTGCTTTTAAGAATAAAAAAATATACCACATTTCCAATGAATCTAATCTCCAAATGCTATACAGTATATATATATATATATATATATATATATATATATATATATATATATATATTATATATATATATATATATATATATATATATAATATATATATATAATATATATATATATATATATATATATATATATTATAATTTATATATTATAATATATATATATGAAATTGGTTTTGATTTAAATAAGATAATTTAATAAAATGTAATGCAGTCGAAACAAATATTGAATGGCAAAATAGTGTTAATTTTTAAAATCTATTAGCAATTGTCACTTTAAATTTTTTAAACACTTCTAAAACTGTTTATTATTATTATTATTATTATTATTATTATTATTATTATTATTATTATTATTATTATTATTATTATTATTATTATTATTATTATTATTATTATTATTAACTTTATGTTCCGTATTAAACAAAATATTAAATCTAGAATAAATTAAAAAATAGGACGTTAAATTTATACGTTGATTAAATTAAAGAATTTATAATAAATTTTATTTCTACTGCTACTACTACTACTACTACTACTACTACTGCTACTACTACTATTTAAGAAAATGCAAGACTATACTTTCTTTGAATTCATTTTCATTATTCTTCATTACTTTCACCCGGTTGATGATTAAATCTTTGTTTTTTCTTGTGGGTCTTCTTTACTTAATTCATTTGCAAGAATTTTCGCGAGAGTATTTTTAAATTCTTGAAAGTTTTTGTTCTTATTCATTATTTTAAAGGAAGCTTTCGGTATTTTTTGAGCCATTCAGCAGGGAAATTTGTAAAGTTTTTGGTTCTTTTCCATTTATAATGTGAAGTTTTATATTACAATTATTAATTACATAGATTATTATTACTAGTTTAAAATGTACTTTTGATATATTTGGGAAACTTGCAAGAAGCTCCATTTGATCCACGTGGCAGTGGAATTTATATTCTTGATAGTTCTCCATATTTAAAACAGATTCAATCAACTAAGATATGTGTAACTTGTTAAATTTAATATTACAATTAATATTACTACTATTACTAATACATGAAAAATATGTAAGACTATATATATATATATATAATATATATATATATATATTATATTATATATTAATTTATATATATATAATATAATATAATAATATATATATATAAAAAAATATATATATATATTATATATATATATATATATATATTATAATATATATATATATATATATTTGAATTTATTCTCATTATTCCATTTTACTTTCACGCGATTGAAAATAAAATCTCTGTTTATTCTTATGGAAATCCTAATTCATTTGCAATGATTTTCAAAAAGGTATAATTTTTAATTTTAATTTAAATCTCACAGAGCTCCACTCTGGTATCACCCCCCCCCCCCAACCCATTCAATATATTCATAATCATCATCATCTTTTCGATGTGCATTTTCTTGTTTTATGAATATTTTCTTTTTTTTAACAGAATGACTTCCTATGTATATTATTATAGTGGAAATTATTATAATTATTTTATTATTATTTATTATATTATTATTATTATTATTAATTATTATTATTATTATTATTATTATTATTATTAGTATTATATTATATTATTATTATTTTTATTATCTTTTATTAATCTAATATAAAATTTTGATTTCATTTCCAACGTTCTAAATATTTATTTTATCTTAAAAATTAGATTTTCTTAAAATAATTTTTGAAATAATTTACGAAAGAAAGAAACATATTTTACATAGATTTCCTGACCGCGTTTTCGCTCTCTATACTTGATGAGACTTAGAGGAAAGTTTTTGTAAGCTAATGAGGGTTTTGTTTAAAATTCTATATACATTTAAGTAAATCAACATTGATTTAAAGTTTGACATATAATACATTAAATTTTATATTAACTATTCTGTCATCTGTAAGACTGACTTCTTTCCGACTTGCCGTCATATTCCTACTACTTTTTCTTTTTCCAGTGCATGCGACTACCTTACTCAGTCTTGGGAAAGAAGTGGGTTGATGATGAATGAGATAATGAGGAGATGAGTATATATAATATTATTATATATATTATATATATATTAATAATATATATATATATATTAATATTAATATATATAATATATTATATATATATATATTATATATACTATTATTATTACATATACTAGTATATATATATATATACGTAGTATATATATCATATATATAATATATACATATAATATATAATACATATAGATATATATATATACATATATTATATATACTATATATAATATATACATATAATATTTATAATATATATAATATATATATATTATAATATATATATATATTATGTATATATATTATATATTATTTTATATATATATATATATATATTTATATTAAATAATATATTATATATAATATATATTATATATTATATATAATATAGCTATATATATAAATATAATATATATATATAACTATACATATATAGTATAATATAAATAAATATATTATATATATATATATAATAGTATATAATATATATATATATATATATATATATATATTATTATATATATGGTACAATTACAGCAGTTAGCCGACAGCATACGAAGAACACAAGAATTTTGATTAAGAAAATTAATCTATGCAAATACACATAAGACTTCATAACAATAATAATATTTATATTTTGATGTTGTATATTAACGTATAAAATCAATATAGTTGTAAATTATGATTTAGGAACGAGCTGATCACCAAAGTGTTGGGAAAGATCGATCCTATTTCTTTCCTTTGATTGGGAATGATCTTTATGAAAAGTTCTCTTGCACAGAAATTATGTTATGTATGTGAATAAGTTTAGTGTTATTTTGAGCATTCTTTTGATCGCAAGTGAAACCGAAGAAAAGATCGATCGATCAGATCTCTTGAATACGGTGTGGCATTTCTCGCCTTCGACCGACGAAAAAAAACCGAAGGTTTTTTTCGACACAGAAGAAAGTGAAAGTGAGAGAGGAGGAGAGAAGGAGAGATAATTAATTCATTAATTAATAAATTTAATTAATAATAATAAATAGAATTAATAAATACATAAAATAAATAAGCAAATAAAGTTAATAAATAAGAATAAATTAAATAGCAAATTATTGTTATATAAAACAAAAATAAATAAAAATTAAAAAATTAAATTAAAAAAAAAAAAAAAAAAAAAAAAGAATTTAAATAAAAAAAAATAAAAAAAAAAAAAAAATAACAAATAATAAATAAAATATATATATAATATATTTATATATATATATATATATATTATATATATATATATATATATATATATATATATATATATATATATATATATTATATTTTATATATTATATATATATTAATATAATAATATATTATATATATATTATAATATTAATATATATATATAATTTATATAAGTATATTATATATATATAATATATATATAAACTAAATTTATATTTATATATATATATAAATATATATATATTATTTATATAATATATATATACTAATAAATGCTATCAGAAAATACGTCCATAACAAGGTAGATATATCACACGCATTACGCACACGCACACACTGCACACGCAACACAATGCTCAACACATCACACACACTACCACACACACACCAGCACACACACACCACACACACACACATGCAACACACACATTGAGTCGTACCGATTGAAGGCGCTGGAAATCCGGAATACCGGAAGACTTATAGGAACCCTGAGAACTGAAAACATGGATTCCGTGGAAACTGATAACTGGAAATCGGATTTCCTGAAACTGAATATGGAAATGGAATTCCCCTGGAAAATGAAAAGTGGATTCCTGAACTGAGAAAATTGGAATTCCTGGAAACTGAATGGAAAAAATATAATAAATAATAAATAAATAAATAAATAAAATAAATAAATAATAATAAATCAAATATAAAAATAAATAATTAATGAATAAATAAAAATAAAATAATATTAATAAAAAAAAAAAAAATAAATAAAACTTTTTTATTTCTTTAAACGTTTTCCCAACTACAAACCACAGTTTGATAAATACTCTTCTAAATGCAGTAAATCAGTCAAAATCAGTAAATCAAAACGGCCCTCCTCCCCCTTTCCGTGATCTATTGATCCTATGATCTACCGAGCTACTGATTCTATTATATTGATCAGTCAATTTTTTTTATTAATATGACATGTTTTTTACTACACAAAGCATAAATCATTATATCCTACCCATCCTGTTCATAACCTTTCTGATCTATTGATCTATTGATTATTGATCTATTGATCTATGGATTCAAGTCATATTTTCTATTAAAATTGTTAATGTTTTACATAGCCCTAAAGCAGTAAAATCAAGTAATCAAAACTTCTCCATTTGAGCCACCCTCGTACACTCCTTCCATTGATCACTGACCTATAATCTCATGATTCAATCATATTTTCTATAAAATGTTATGTTTTAATAACCCCTAGAAGCATAATCATAATCAGTAATGCAGTATAATCAGTAAGCAGTAAATCATAATATCAGTAATCAAACTGCCACTCCTACACTTCATGATCTATTGGATCAGTTGATCTAATTGATTATATTCATTTTTCTATTAAAATTTAGTTACATACCCTATAGCAGTAAAATCATGTAATAGTAAATAACTACCCTCCAGCCACGCTCCTACCCTTCCATGATCTATTATCTATTACTATTGATCTATCGACTATATGATTCAAGTCTGATTTTTCTTGTTAAAATTGTTAATTTTAACCACCTAAAAAGCAGTAAATCAGTAAACATAAATCAGTTAATAGTAAATTAGCTAATTAGTAATCATAATCTGCCCTCTACCTTCGTATCTATTCGATCTATAGATCTATTGATCTATGATCTTATGATTAGTCATATTTTACTAAAATCATGTTTACATAACCCAATCATAATCAGTAAATCAAACCGTTCATACCACACTCCCTCCCCTACCTATGATCTATTTGTCTATTGTTCAAGTCACATCTCGAGTATCCATTTTGGATAAACATAGCCTAAAAATATAGGTTCTTTATATACTAACAAATATATGTATATGCTTTCGTAACAAAGTTTTCACATCTAATAAAGCTAACATATCAGCATCCATCAGCACTAAGATAGATAATGTACAACGACAAACCTAACACACTTACGCACATGAGTAAGCTACTAACATTAAAAGTTCCAACCTTTTAACAACAGTAAAGTAAATAAAAATATTGCATACAAAACGTAACAATTCATACTTTGTCAAGCATAATCTCTAACATATCAATGTTACATTTACTTGGTAATATTTAACAAAAATTATCATAACCTTCTAATTTATATCAGACAACGAATATATACAGCGCTAACAATTTTTTACATTAAAACATAATAAATTTAACAAAAATCTTATCATTTAAACCTTACCTAACTATCATAATTCCCACGAATATAATTGCAAACATATAAAAGTTTTATCCAAACATAATAATAATAAGGTCATTGAATAAAATATCATAGTAAAGTGTAATAGTTTACTGATCCTAAAGCATAAAGCAGTAAATCGTAAATCAATCCATCCAAGCCCACCCTCCCTCACACCTTCGCCAGATCTAATGAGTCTATTGAATCAGGTAACTATTTCGATAATCATTTGGAATAAACAAATAAAAATAATTCTTTAATATACTTAATCCAACGAATAATGCTAACATGTCAAAAGTTTTCACATTAATAATCTTACATAGCATAACAGCCAGACGAATAAACAACCATCATTACAACTTAACCAAAAAAGCCGAACACAGGGAAGTAAACAAGTTTCATTATAACATATTTTCATTGAAAAGAGTTATATATATACGATCATAAAAACATATATAGTTATTTTAAATATTATTAATTCAATACTAAGCAAGAGACAGGGATTCAAATAACTCGAGCATGTTTCTATCATACTCTCTCCAGGATTCAATCCCCTTTGAAAGGATGTAATTATAAATGCATTCTGCACATACATTTTAGTCTGCATATTTTGGTTCAATAGCACGCACTCTCTCAAGCCAGAGAGAAGTAAACTTATCCATGTTGCTAGTTATTAACATACTCCCGTATACCTCATTATACGTAAAACCACATGTTTCAGTGTAAATATCGTAGATTACCCCTGAGCTATATGTATTAAGTCCTCAAAAGCACTCATTCAACAATATGGTTGTTAATTGTTTTTCATTCTTAATCTAATGCTGTATAATATTAAAAAAAGTTTTGTTGTTTCGTCTCCCGCAATAACTTTTTTTTTTTTTGCTCCTCCCCGAGATTATGACTCCTTTCGTTGGAAACCATCCTATGTATGGTCATAAGGACACTATTGGTGGTTCCAATATTCTACATCAATGCTTTTACATTGCAATGGCGAACTAGAAAACAGCATCTATCGATTAGAACCTTCAAACCTGTCCGCGCTAGTATTACTAAACAGCGATGTAATCAGATGAACACCCATCCTTTACCCAGGCTCCTGTGATATCAATAACTTGACGAATTCTTCAACAGAAATGACGATAAGGGTTCTATATTTACACCCTTCCGGATGGATTACAAATTAAGTACTTACTCCACTGGTACGAATAAATATATAATGACAACATCGTTGTTAAATAAGGAACGTCCTCGTAGAGATATCTACAACAATCGTAGAGGGGTGGACTCATCGGTTCAACTAACAGCGTACAATTCCTTAACGACTGAAAACTCGAGTGTATAACTATGTCCCCCAAGTAATGAATTCAATTCTTTTCACAATAAGAAGAAAGTTAAACAAGAATACGACGGTACGAACGAACCAAATATTCATATGATTCGGAATTACGTAACATCAGCCTGACAAGCTAACAAAACACCAAAATATAACACTAGCACAAAACAAAAAAAAACATTCCAACTTTTTTATCAACATGAATTAAATAAGTCTCTTGAAAATTCATTAGTAAAAGTTGTAATAAATTAAGTGGTCTAAACATTAAATCATGTAAATCATTAAAGCATCGTCAACCTGTCCTCTCCCACTCTCCCCCACCTCTATGATCTATTGATCTATAGATTTTTAGACAAATTTCGAGTATCATTTTCTGGAAATAGAACAAGAACATAAATAATAATGTTATATACAGACCCAGATATTTGCTACCGTAACAAAGTTTCACATAAAAAGCTATCATAATAAAATGAACTAAGAATAGAATGTACAACGACAAACTAACATACCTTTACGCGCGAATAAACTGTTCAACATATTAAAAAAGTTTGCTTTCTTGCTCCATTCATTTATTCATATTATTATTATTAATATATTATTATTATTATTATATATTATTATATTATTATATTATTATTATTATTTATATTAATTATTATTAATTATTATTATTCTACTATTATTATTATATCTTATTATTATTTATTAAATTAATAATTAATAAAAGTTTTAGCAACCGAAAAGTTAACATAATATTCTACTTCAAATAAAGAACATAACTTACCTTAGTACGAATATAACAGTCAACATTACAAGTACACTGGGTTAATACAGCTATGTAACTACCACGGCATCACAAAACGTAACCACTTTTACACCTACAAAAGAACTAACTAACTTACTACACGAGTTTTGACGCTATATAAACACAGATGTAAGTTGGCTTACATGCAGGCAACTTATGGTTACTTTCATTATTATCACAAAGCTTTCACAATGCGCCCTCATCAACATAAGCTCATCTTGGCTATACATATCGATCAATTATCAGCGACGAGCCCACTAATGGAGATAACCCCAAGAGATCTAAAGACCCATCTTCGGTACCCGAATAGGATGAAGCGTAAGGGCACAGCCGAACGCATTTCGGGTACACCTGAAGGGGGGTGTAAGCGAAGGACACAGCCCGAAGGCGTGCCTATTCGTACGCTATTCGTAGCAAAAATATCCGTGGGTCAGTATATTAAACATCTTATTTAAAGAGAATATAAAAATAAACCGAAATTTCGTTGATCTATAGATCAATAGATCATAGAAGGTTGTGGGGAGATGGGGAGGAAGGTGGACGGATGCTTACTGATTCTACTGATAATGCTTAGACACTAATTATTAACTTTACATGATATTTTATTTCAAAAATCTTATTTTTATGTATGCTTTGCGTATAAAAAACTGTAAGGTTTTTCTCTTAGTTTCCAAAAGTAGTTTGTTTTTCATATTTATTGCTGTTGTTGTTGTGTACGAGCTAGATTATACGTACTTTCGAACTGATATGTTCGTTCTTACGTCGTATTCTTGTTTACTTTTCTTCGGACTTCGTTGAAAGAATGATCTCATTACATTTGGGGGATCTGTTATCCTCGAGTTTCATCAGTAGATATTGTACCTGTTGATACCATGAGTTCACCCCACCTCTACGAGTGTTGGTGATATTTTATAGGACTGCGTTTATCCAACGAGATCATTATATTCTATTCGTTAACCAAGTGGAGTCAATACATATTTATTCAGCCGTTGAGGTGTAAATAAATTAAGACCCTTATTCATCTGTTGAAGAATTCGTAGAGATTATTGATATCACAGGACTGGGTCAAACTTGAGGTGGTCACTCTATTAACATCGACTCGTTGTAATATACTAAGCGGCGGAGACATTGAAGGTTTTCTAAACATAGAATAGATGCTGTTTCTCGTTCGCGTGAAAGTGTCAAAAAGCTTGATTACCAACTATTAGACTCCATTCCGATTAGGTCCCCTTCTGGTCATACGTATGGTGTTAACACATTTGAACATCTAATATTACGTCATGGAATTAAAATAAAAAGCGAATCAACATCAATTGTTGACGTCGATGATACTTGAGGATCTTATTACATATACTTCATAAGGGTATCTACGATATTTTACACTGAATATGTGGTTTTCCGTCTATGGTATATCTGTTAAGTGTTTATATAGCATTACTGGATAAGTTTACTTTTCTCTGGCTTGAGAGAGTGCGTGCTGTTGAACCCAAATATGCAGAAAAATGGTATAGTGTTTCAGAATGATTTATACTTACATCCTTCAAAGGGGGTTGAATCTCTGGAGAGATGTATGTGCAAGCTCAGATATGTTGAATTCGATGTTCCAAATTTACATTAATTTAATATAGTGAATTTTGAACTTATATTTTTAATGTATTTGTATAACTTCTTTTCAATGAAATATGTTTAAAATAATGAAAACTTGTTTTACTTCCCCTGTGTTCGCTTTATGTTAAGTTGTTAATGAGATTGTTTATTCGTTCGGGTGTTCGTGTTTAATATTTAATTTATGTATGAAAACTTGGAACGTAAACAAATAATCTGAATGGGTCCTTGATGAAGAACTTTATTTTTTATGATATGTTCACATTTAGGGAGTATATCAATAGATCAATTGATCATAGATCAATAGATCATGGAAGGGTGGGGGAGGTGTGGCTGTCGGATTTCGATTTACTGATTCTTTGTTCGTGCTTTAGTCTGCTTTAGGCTAATTATAGACTTATTATGCACTTTATCATATATTTTTTTGTATTTGTTTCATTGATTTATTTTATTGTTTTATTTTTGGATTAAAATTTTATTATTTTGTTTTCATATTTATTATATTTCATATTATGATGTTAGGTAAGGTTATGATAAATTTTTTTTAAAGGTATTATTCATGTAACTTGTAAATTAACTTTGTTTACGCTAGTATATTACTCGTTTGGTCTGTATAAAGAGAAGTTATGAATAAATTTTTGTAAATATATAACGTTAATGCTAGAATTAACATTGATATTTTAGAGATATTCTTGAAAAAGTATGAATAGGGTTACGTTTTTCGATGCTATGTTAGTTACGTTGCTGTCTGTACAGCGTGGAACTTTTGTTAATGTCAGCCATTTTACTCATACGTATGGTGTGTTAGTTTTGTGGTTGTACATAATTTCTTAGTGCAGAGGTGTATGTTAGTTTATTTATATGTAAAACTTTGTGTTAGTTAGCACATATCGTTGTTAAGTATATAAGAAAAAACTTATTTTTATGCTATGTTTATTCCAAAATGTAACTCGAAATGTGACTTGAATGCAACGAATCAACTAGATCATTTGGATAGGGGGTCATGTGGTATGTGGTTTGAAATTTCGATTTACTGATTAGGGTATGTAAAACATGATAAGTTTAAGTAAAAACATGACCTGAATCAATAATCAATAAATCAATATGATCTAAATCAATAGATCAAAGATCACGAATGTGAGGAGGCAGTTTGATTTACTGATGTATTGATTTAGGAGGGCTTCTTGATTTACTGATTTACTGCTTACTGACTTACTGATTTACTGCTTTAGGTTGTTTAAAGAAATAAAAATTTTAATAAGAAAATATGACTAGAATCAATAGATCAATAGATCATAGTCATAGATTCAATAGATGCAATAGACATTGGGAAGTAGTAGGGTGGCTCGGATGGTATTTGATTACTTATTTACGATTTTACTGCTTGGTATGTAAAACATAACAATTTAATAGAAATGATGAATCAATAGATTCAATGATCAACAGATCATGACGGTATAGGTGCATTTTGATTACTGATTTATCTGGATTTACTGCTTTACTGGATATCCGGAGTTAACTGATTACTGGCTTTAGGTTAAAGTAAAACATAACAATTTAATGAAAAATTATTACTTGAATCATAGAATTAAAGATCAATAGATCATAATCATGAGGTAGAGGGTGGCTCACTGGTAAGTTGGATTACTGATTTTACTGCTTTAGGTAGGCTAAAACATAACATTTAATAGAAATATACTTGAATTCACTAATCATCAGATCAGTGATCAATGATCAATAGATCATCGATCACAAAAGGGTGGGGAAGAGCAGTTGGATTTTAACTGATTATGATTTACTGCTTAGTTATGTACACATTAATTGTAATAAAATAAATATGACCTTGAAATCAATAGATCTAAATAGCGATCAATAATCTAATATGATCAATAGATCAGGAATGTGGGTGATGGAGGCCCGGTTTTGACAGATTAACCATACATGAGTGTTTTACATTGAAAAGTTTGTCAGTGCTTTGTTGCCAGAGCACTACTAGATAGTATAGATACGCAGGCTTAGGGTGTTAAAAACGTCTTAATCTATAAGTTATAAACAGAAAGATCAAATGTTTTTTTTTTTTTTTTTTTTTTTTTTTTTTTTTTATAACTTTTTTTTATTATTAATATTTAATTTATTTATTTATTTATTATTTATTATTTAATTTTATTTTTATTTAATTTTAATATTTATTTATTTATTTATTTATTATTTATTTTATTTTTATTTATTTATTCCAGTTTCCGTTTCAAGGAATCATTTTCCAGTTCCAGAAATCCATTTTCCCATTTTCAGGATATCCATTTGCCCAGTTTCCAGTTTCCAGGAAATCCATTTTCCTAGTTCTCAGTTTCCAGGCAATCCATTTTCTCAGTTTTCCAGGTTCTTATCTTCCAGATCCAGGATGCAGCGCCTTCAATCGGTACGCCACTTGTTGAGCGTTGGTGTGTGCGTGACGTGTGCGTGTGCGTTTGCATATGCGTGAATTTCTACCTTGTATGTACGTATTTTCTTAGCATATATATATATTATTATATATAATAATATAATATATATATATATATATATATATTATATATAATAATATATATATAAATATATATTATATATATATATATATCATATATATATATATATATATATATATATATTAGTATATATATAATATATAATATATATATATATATATATATAATATATATTATTTTGTATTTTTTATTTTTTTTTTTTTTTTTTTTTTTTTTTTTTTATTTTAAATTTTTTTTTTTTATTAATTTTTTATTTATTTATTTATTTATTAATTTATTTATTAATTTATTTTTATTAATTTATTAATTTATTTATTTATTTATTAATTAATTTATTAATTAATTAATTTATTAATTAATTTATTTATTAATTTATTAATTTTTATTATTTCGAAAAAAACCTTCGGTTTTTTTCGTCGGTTGAAGGGCGGAAATTCCCACGGTATTCAAGGGTCGGTCGGTCAATCTTTTACTTCCGGTTTCACTTCCGGCATCCAAAAGTAGTGCTCAACTACTTAGGTTATTCATTAATCTCTTTCTTATATCCAACTTCTTCTACAAAGGAAAATGACTGGTTGTCTATAGCAATCATTTTCCCTTTTGTGAAATGAATTTTATGTGATTAATATTCCAAACTTTTTATATATTTAGTTCCAGCAGTGTATGTAGGTTGAATGGGTCGTTTTCTAACCGGGATAGAAGTTGATGAAATGGAAGAATTTGGACCATCATATACAGTTTCTGTTTTATTGTGTTCAGTTCTGCTATTTTTGTTCTTGACAATATAGATCTTTTATATACTCTCAGAATATGGATAGTACCGGTTTCTTCCTATTTTCCTGTCGTTTGGCAATTTTAGAAAAAAGTTAATTTTGCCTCGTTTTTAAATGTTAACTACTGATGTAAAAAAAAAAACAAGAACAAAAAAGAAACAATCAAAAAGACTAGTAGATTCAGTAGAAATTAAGTAGATTAAGATTTTTGGGGCAATTGAGAATTTCTATGAAACCATCTTAGATTGCATCAACAAGTGGGAATGCAGTTTAGGAGCACAAAAAAACTCAAGGTTATGCTCTTATGTAAAATACCTAAACAAAAAGAAATACCGGAGAGTCGGGATAAGGAACTCTTGACAAGCAAAGAAACAGAAAAAATTGCGTATTCGATCAGTGGACTCTCTTAACAACTATAATTAAAAGGCAGTTGGATACATAGAATGCAGAAAACATTCCTCTTTGATAGATGGGAACGTATTTTTTTTGAAAATTTACAAAAAAATCTCATTACTAAAAATATTTGTGGAACTCAAGATTTCTAAAGGTGTTTTTCTTTTGTTTTGAAAAATATTTCCTGTTTTGCCAGTTGAGCGATGGCTTTTTAATTACGTAATGTTAGTAACGGTTCATATAAATTATTATTTTATTATTATTATAGATGTTGTTGAACAATATGCGTAATTGCTGACGTCACACAAAGTACACACCTGGGTGAATTCACCGAACTTTTGAAGACGATTGCCGAATCCGCATGTGTGGATGGGTCATTTTCGGCTAAACGTTCATGGTTCGGTTTTGTTTGTCATATACATGAACGTTTTCCATCTCATGTCAGTAAATTGACTCAGAGCAAAGGATGTGAATGTAAAGGAATTACATCCATCCACACATCCGTTATTGTTTCGGCCATACAAGTCTGGGTTTTATTTTTCTGTAGACCTATATTATCTTTTTATGGTTTTCTAAAATCTTAGTGCTAGTTTAGTGTAACAGCATTTTTTTATATATATGAAAATAATAATAATAATAATAAAAAACAGGTTTGTTAATAGATGATAACGAATTAATTCCTCCAATTTGTGAATATTAAGTTTGTGGAATCAAATAGAGCTACTGTAGGCCAAACACATAGGCCACTTGCAAGTTACTTAGGAAAATATATGCTTGGGTATCACAAGGCCCAAAACTATGAGGAATTTGTAGAGACCTTGGTCAGAAACTACGGCAAAATGGGCTGCAGGATGTCCCTCAAATTCCATATCCTTGATGCTTATCTTGCTAAAATTAAGAAGAACATGGGGTATAAAAACTATTATATACTTCCACATATATCTCTTCTATTTTTTTATTCCTAGTATTTAGATACATATATTTGAAACAGTTTTAGAGGATTTTGTGCTTTGCCACTATTGGATATAATTGTTCAAAATTCACTAGGAATTTCAAAGGTTTTATCACTTATCTCAAAACGAGTTTAACGTGTGCACGCGTTAAAAAATCAAATTCATAATAAAAAATGTTGATACTGAAAAGAGGGTAAATTGTGTTTTCAATTTTTTTACTATTTCAATCTTTCTCTATTCTCTTTACCTTCAACCAATCAATTTACCTACTAAGTTTAAGTATGTGCTATGAACTACAGACAGAGTTACTTATGAGAAATCAAAGAGCATCAATCTTTTTAGAAAAAAAAAAAAAAGGTAAGGCCTATAAGCTCGATTTTTCAATTATTTTTCATTATTATAGCTTTCAAAGATTGTGTTTCTAAATTTAATCTGTTTTAGATCAAAAAATTCGTAAATTCAGTAATCTATTTGGGAATTGTTGAACGGGTTTGCTGCAAGCTCTTGGTAACTTGCCTTTGCAATATTGCAAATTATAATCTAGGCAACTCTGAGGCTCATAGCAGTTATGGTATTTGCGGATGTGCTGTTTTAGTTCAAAATTAATTTAAAATTAAGGTTATATTTATAAACATTTGAAGTGCTAAGAGTTTTAAATATCCAAGGCCTATGCAGACTAGCCTATTGGCGTTTTTGTCCTGAAGTTGAGTTAGTCAGGTGGGATTTTAGTGCGAGTGTATTGGTAAAATGAAAGAAAGTAGGGAAAGCAGGTGACAAATTAATTAACTAAATCTAACCATTTCTTTTACATCGGTCTAAAAAAAAAAATTGCAAGTGCTCATATATTGTAGAGGTCTTGATTAGACCTAAATTATGATTCAAACTTCATAAATATAAATTTATTTTTTTGTGTCTGCTAGACCTTTTCAAAGTTCGACTATCAAATATATGGGCCTTGTAAGCCCATCTTTCATTTTCTTCTTCAAAGTTTCATTTGTCCTTGGGTCATTCAAACCTTAATTTCATGCAGAGAAAATGTCTGGCCTAGAGATACAAGCTCTTCTTGATAAAGTTAATAAAAAATCTAAGCTTATATTTCAATCCCTCAAAGCACAAGTGGATATTTATCTTAGTCAAATAGAGAGCAGGCCTACAGAAAATAGTGTAGATAATGATGCAGCTTATGTAAAAGATCTTGTGGAGGAAGTAGAGTCCTTGTTAAAAGAAATTAAACAAAAGGATGCAAATATCATTAAACTTTATAATAATAAAAATGAAATGGACTTCCTAGTTCCTGAGTTTCATAAGGAGGAGTTGTGTAGGCAAATTCAGTATCAGTGCTCAATTAAATTAAAATTAAACCATTTAAAATTTATGGGGGTTCAAAATATAGTACCTCAAAAATATACTTGCACTCATTTAGTTAAATTTATACTTAGAATTATAGATTGTGATATCTTTGAAGGTCAAAATTTCAAACACTTTCCAACCCAGGATACTCATTTAAACTTTAAAAAGTTCAACCCTATGGATAATCCTAGTTATCAATTTAAAAATGAGAAAATCAAGGGACAAATTAGGCCTTTAAATCTAATAATAGGTCTGACTCCAATTCTGCTTTGTAGAATTTCAAAATTCAAACTCATGTATTGTGGAAATGAGCTTCTCATAGTATCGATTCATCCACTTC
>JABUQX010026877.1:62500-77978 GCA_015478945.1 Trachelipus rathkii
GTGTGTTAACAAATGATTTCCGGATTATAAAATTCCCAAATACTCTTTACTCACCTTGAACTACAATTTCTGAATTGGTCCACATTTTTTTTTCCTTTTTAGTTATGATAATGAAAAACTGGCCTTTCGCTATCAGCTTTTCAGACTTATTCTTTTATCTTCTTTTTTTTTTTTAAATTTAGTTCGTCTTTATTTTAATCATACATGTACCACAATATGAATACAAATTACACACAAGAGTGTGAAATATTGATAATTTCTCCTAATATTGTAGTATAAACTTTATAGAACTATTTGAACTTTCGTACGAAATGAAGCTTATCTGAGCAAGTAATGTCAAATCATACTAAATAAAATTAAAATCACAGAGCAACACCTGTCCTACCATACCAAGTTTATATATATATATAGTATATATATATATATATATATATATATATTATATAATAATAATATACTATAATATAATAATATATATATATAATATATTATATAATATATATTATAATATATATATTATAATATATATATATATATATATATATACAAGGGCTATGGTGGGGGGGGGGTTGGGGGTCAGAACCCCCCCCCCGAAATTTTCAAGACACTAAAAATTTTTTGACGAAAGTTCTCATATAATATATATTATAATATATATATTATGATTTAGATAATTTATATATATATATATATATATATAATATATGATTATTAATATAAATATATATATATATATAATATATAAAATATAGAAATATATATATATAGATATATATATAGATATAATATAATATATATATATTATATAATATATAATTAATTATATAATATATAATATAATATATATATATATATATATATATTTATATATTATATAATAATATATATATAAGTATATATATATAATATAATATATATTATATTAAAATTTATATATATATATAAAAATATATATATATATAGATATATTATAATATATATTATATATATATAGTATTATAATATAGATAATATATATATATATATAATATATAGTTATATACTATATTATATCATGGACATTTATAAGTGGTTGACTCCGTTAATATTAGGTTAAGTTTGGTAGGTTAGGTTAGTTAGTTATGTTTAGGTTAGTTTACGTGAGGTAGGTTGCCCAAAAATTTAATGATTACCCTAAAATTATTAAAAGAACGATTACTTTGTGATTGATTTTCGCTTCTGGAGTCAACCACTTATAAAATAGCCTATATATATATATATATATAAATATATATATAATAATATATTATATATATATATATATATTATATAATTATATATATATATATATAATATATATATATATTATATATACTATCTATCTACAATAGAAAATATTTTAATAATTTTTTATATAAATTAAAATAATTGTGTATAAGTAGCCCAATATATTTATATAAATATTATATATATATATTATATATATATATTATATATATTATATATCATATTATATATATATATATATATATATTGATTAATTTAGCCCTTGAGGTAATAATTACATATACTATAATATATAAATATATAATATATAATTAATATATAATTAATTATATATATTAAATATTGCTAGATGTATGATTAATATATATATATATATATATATATATATTAATATAATATATTATATATATTATATATTATAATATATATAATATATATATATATATATATATTAATTACAAATGCTCTGTACGGATAGATGTGTGCAAATCTAGACATAAAAATAAATTAAGATCGCTCAATTTACATTTTGACGGCGTTCTCCCAGATCCTGACAAATACATTTTTAACCTCTCAGATAAATTACTCTCTTCCAATGAAAAGAGGTTACTAGGCCTAGGCTTAAATTTTAACCTCCCACGATTTAATATTAACTTCATTAATTATTTTGGAGCATTTGAGAATTTGCTTCACATTTTAAAGAATCATGAACCTTATAATTTAGATTTTAAAATGGTCACCCTAAAAATTAAACAAATCGTCCATAAACACTTTTATAAATTCAACCCAAGGAAAATTTTTTCATTTTTGATTTCAAGATCCGACTTTGTTACACTAAAATCTCTTAAAGAAGATACCTCTATCATTATTTGCAGACCAGACAAAGGTCAAGGAATAGTATTAATGAACAGATCAGATTACGTCGCCAAGTTAAAAAACATCCTTACCGACACGTCAAAATTTAACCCTATCACTAACAAAACCCCCATTAATTTGTCTCTCTCTCTAGAAGACAAAGTAAACCGTTACCTTAGAAAACTCCTAAAAGCAGATAAAATCAGCAAATCTATTTTTAATGAAATATATGCTCATGGTTCGTCCCCCGGCATTTTGTACGGCCTCCCGAAAATACATAAGAATAACGTACCGATCAGACCCATTTTAACAGCTTTTACGACTCACAATTATAAACTGGCAAAATTCTTAGTCCCTCTACTAACCCCATTTTCAACTAATGATTTTACAATAAAGAATTCCTACCAATTCAAGAACTGGCTATCCACTATTAATCTTCACAACTATTTCATGACCAGTTTTGATATTGAATCACTTTACACCAATATCCCCATTAACGATGCCATTAACATCCTACTAGAAAACATTTTTGAAATAAATACCCAATTTAATGGTTTTAATAAGAAAGAATTTAAAACACTTTTGCAACTTGCAGCCCAAGATACATACTTCTTTTTTGATAATGTATTATATACACAAACTAATTCCCTAGCTATGGGCTCACCATTAAGCTCAATCCTGGCCAATGCATACCTGATACAATACGAAAAAATCTGGCTTGAAAATTGTCCCCCCCTCTTCAAACCTACTTTCTATAAAAGATATATGGACGATACGTTCCTACTTTTTACAGATAAAAACAAAATTCCATATTTTTTTGACTATGTAAACTCACAGTTACCAAACATAACTTTCACACATGAGGACGAATCAGAGAACTCCCTTCCTTTTTTGGATTTGTTCATCAGAAAAACCTCATCAGATTTCTCCACGTCAATTTTTAGAAAAAAGACCTTTACAGGACTTGGCTTAAACTTTTTCAGCCATACCCCCTTGCTTTCAAATGTAATAGTATTAAAACCCTTTTATACAGAGCCTTTCATCTATCTTCCACTTATAGTTTGTTACACAAGGAATTTACATTTCTGTCAAATTTTTTCGTATCAAACCTCTTCCCTCTCTCTCTCATAAACAAATTTATTAACAATCTCTTAAACGCTGAATTAGACCCTCCCCCCCATTATTTTCTTAACCCCTAAACTGAAGCTGTATATTCCTCTACCTTATTATGAACACATTTACACTAAACTACGTAAAGACCTTGCTCACGTTTTAAATAATAGTTTCCCACAATTAAACATCAATTTGATTTTCAATTCCTCCTTTACAATTGCTTCTTTTTGTAATCATAAAGAAAAATTCCCTCGTTGCTCCCCTCTACTGTTATTTATAAATTTAATTGTAACGGCTGTGATGCCGTTTATGTTGGTAGTACTTTACGCCAACTCAACGTAAGAGTAGATGAACACAGAGGTGTTTCCACACGCACCAACCTTATATTCAATTCCCTTCACACTCCTACACTGATGACGCACACACGCACGACCATTCTTTCAATCATACAAATTTTTCCAATTAACCCAAACAAAATCACAAACCAACCTAAATATTTTAGAATCTTTACATATTGCCGACATCAAACCCTCCCTCAACAACGATAGTGGCCCGTTTAAACTACTTCTGCTTTAACCTCCCAGATGGAAAGTGCTGTCCGCCTTCACCTGTATTTATGTTTTTTCGAGTGTAATACATTTCATTGTGACTAAGTAAGTTTCCTCACGTGTTCGTTCTCTGTTTATAAAATAGCCGATTAATTATAAGAAATTTTTGAAAAGTTACCCCTCATATAATTGTAAATACCACTTATTCATTTTGATAATGTTATTATATAATTTTAATACTAGCCATGATTGTTTTTGAGTTTCTAATTCTGTTAATTTACTTTTGTTTTTTGTAACATTTTTGTGACTTAATTTAAACAAATGTATGCTTTTTGAATTTAACTGCTTCAATGTTTTTAGTTTTATAACGTTAGATTATTTCATTTATTTGTACTAGTTCTATTTTTATTTATTATTTGTAGCCTGATGATGGAACTCAGTCGAGTTCCGAAACGTCGTTTATTCTTGTTAATAAAGATCTCTCCATGTTGTTGTCTAAAGCCCTGGTGTTGCTTTTCGTTGTTAAATATATATATATATATATATATATATATTATATATATATATATTGAATATATAGAATATGAATATAATTATAACGACTTATATATACTAATATTATATATATATTATAATATATATATATATATATATATATATATATTGAGTTAACGTACAGGACCCACCACTGTCCACAGAGAAGCAGCCATACTGGGTTGAATAATCAACTCCATGGATGTATGGTTGGGCTCAGGCTTATACATATTTTAAATGTCAAAGAAAATTTGGATGGAGAAATGAATATTCAGTCAAAAATAAATAAAAACTTAATAAAACATGTCCTTACATTATAAATAGTCCTAATATTACATAAAAAAAATCATATATTATAAAGAATATTCAGTTCTTGAAGATAAGAGAAAATTGAGTTACTGTTAAAGTGGGAGGAATCAGAAAAGATATGGAACAACCTTTTAGAATGTGTTAAAATAGGAAAATGACGACGGAAAATGAGGTCCAGCTGGAGACAATCAATGAAGATATGGTGAATAGATTGCCGGGTATGGCGACGGCAAAATTTTCAGATGGGAGAATTGTTCTGTGACATGTAGTGGCTGTGAGTGATATTGGTGTGGCCAATACGGAAGCGTGCAGTATCACCTTGTGCAAGCGCTTTCGTCGGTGATATTAAGACTACTCACCAATGTTGGCTATATAAATATAATATAATATAATATAATATAATATAATATAATATAATATATATAATATAATATAATATAATATAATATAATATAATATGTAGCCACCGAACTTCTATTCCGTAAATTGGGGGATTTGTTACCTACCGCACTGGGTTTTTGGTCAGGGGAAATTGAACTATATGAAGTTTCCTGCCACTTGATTAGAGTGAGAAGATTATCCTGGTTTGATAGTAAGCCCTGCTTTTGGCTTAACGCATCTGGATATTCTAGTCAATGTGGAAGTGGTTTCTAGTCCAGATGCTAGAGGCATGTACGAGAGAGAGTGGGATTTTTTTGTTGTTATAGTAAA
The DNA here is from genome assembly GCA_015478945.1 of Trachelipus rathkii. NCBI lineage: Eukaryota > Metazoa > Arthropoda > Malacostraca > Isopoda > Trachelipodidae > Trachelipus > Trachelipus rathkii. The sequence continues at coordinate 67,837 of JABUQX010026877.1, forward strand.
TATACTGTTCTGTTGTATGTGTTGGCTATGTTTTTAGTGAATGTTTTGGGTATTGCGATTAGTGAATTCTAATGAAAAATTAAGATTAAAGAACATTTATAGAAAGTCTCTTAATTAACGACACCTTTTTGTTTCGTTCAGGTAGTCGGATTCGAGAATTTCGAACCCTCGCTCTTGCGAGGGGGAAACTACGGAATCCTTATTGAGAAAAGACTCGCTTTGAATGCCACTGAGCCACCGCGAATATATATATATAGTATATATATATTATTATATAATATATATATAAATATTATATAAATATATATATATATATATATAAATATTATATATATATATATATTATGTATATATATAATATAATAGTATATATATTATATATATATAGTATATATATATATATATATATATATATTATTATATATTATATAATATATATATATATATTATAATATATATATATATATATTATATATATATATATAGAATATTATCGATCAGCACAGCATTCAGACCAGCATCATCATAATCTATTTCCTTTCCCCAGGATGTTGTAAGATGCACAAAGAAGTATAACATAGAAAAAGTAGTAGAAGAACATTGACGTAAGTCGAAAAAAAACCTCCCCTACCTCCCCTCCCATACTCTTAAGTGAGAAGCTCGTCACAGAAAAAAAAAAAATACCCCAGGACTCATGAAGCTGCGCGGACCTCACTGTGTTATCTCGTCATTAGTTTCAATATCCTTTGGACCAGGTGGGCCACAATCATACCCCCTAACAAAACCCCACCATTCACTCCGATTATGCATCTTTCTTCTAGCCTTGGCCGAAACTCGCATTCCTTTCCTTCAGATAATGTCTTTTACTGACTTCAGCCACCTTTTCTTCGGACACCCAGCGGTCGATTCCCAGGCTACTCACCACTATGCATCATATATAACCAAAACGACTACCATCCATCCTTTTCCATTAGAACAACCATATCAATGTTCTCTCGTTTATTCTCTCATTTACAACTTTCTTTACACACCACATAATTCCCTAATGCGTTTCGTTCCTCATTTTACCAATTCTTCTCCACACCTAAACGCATCCCTCATTGATTGTCCAGCTGAAACAGATTGTAACCTATAGATCTGTACCTCTTGTTCCATACCATAGTTCAACAACGCAGATTACGCAGGTAGAGCATACATCAGGCAAAACCCCGCACACTCAATACGTAGTCCCTTTGCATCCCACCAAAGGATTCAACTGACGTCATCACTCAGCTACTTCCCAACTTTCATAAACTACACTCTGCATCATCGTTCCTTTCTCATCCAAGGCCTAAGTTTCATACAGCCTAAATATTTCAAACCAATAACTTGCGTCAATTGTTCACCATCCAACATGATTTCACACCGCGACTTCTCCCATTCACTACATGACCTACTCTTATCTACATTTCTATAAATCCTTTCCTTCAATCCCCTGCAAAACCTCTCACTAACCCTCTAACGCTCTTCAGATTGCCTCACAAAATCAAATCATCACGTACAATAAACTAGGTACCCCTTCACTCTCCTAACATTCTACCATCAAACCTAGCACCTTCCCTTACAACCTAGCTAACCTCTAATTTCATCCATCAGTCCATCCATATACAAATTAAATAGCAATGAAGACATAACACATCCTTCACATACTTCAGCTCCATTAATTTTACACACGCGCACTATCGATCATATACTTTTGATTCCATTTAAAAGCCTACCACTAACACCATATATCACTAATACCTGGGCACAGAGCTTTTCTTGAATCTTTGTCAACGCAATGAAGTCCATAAAAACCTAGAATACAATTCTTCTTCTGTCTCATATATCCATCATGTTTCAAAGTGAAAATCTGATATACGCATCCCATCCCATCTAATATACAAGGAAACACGAACCGCTGCAACAAAGCTGTTCCAAGCTGCTTTTTCTGCCCTAGTCAGCTTCTCGGGAATTCCTTGCACTCTATTATCTTTTTTATTTATAACAAAATAAAAAACCGACTTTGATCTTTTCCTCAGACAGCTTAGGGAAGAAGCCTTGCAGGTGATGAAAGGCTGCAAGACTCCTTATCTAGAGCTGTGACAGACTGATTCATGAGGCCTAATTTTATGTGTAGTAGAGGAAACAATATTTTCTGAGGTCCAACAGAGACTCCCAGTTGACATTGTCGTCCCTACACTGAACTCGTCCCGATGTGGCAAACTCGAGCTTTGGTAGTGTTCTCAGATTTCTTCTAAGTCCAGAGACAAAGGTAACATGAAAACTTGGTAAAGCCGCCTATACCCATCAGAAGCCACCATTTTGAAAACTCCGATAATTTCCCAATTGTGTTCTTCAATTACAAGGCACTTAGCAATAACTCAAACTGCTTGTTCCTACCCCCCCCCCCCTTTGAGCAGCACCGAGTGACCAAGGAAAAGATAGATACATCCGATTATGAGTAGCATAGCTTTGAGTCTTCATGAGCTATCAATAAAGAGGCTTCACTCGAGGGTTAACGGCAATTTCAAGTTGCCATCAACAAGGCCTGTCCCATGGTGGCACAAAGCCAAAGCTCGCCTTGACTGAGTGAAAGTTGAAAAGAGTGGTGGACGTTTTCTCTGACTTGCGACTTTTAACACATCATGCACCAAATTCCACTGCCTGAGGTCTCGACGTCAAAAAGCTCGCATTAGGGACTTTTGTGAGTTCCACCACTCACCCCAACCCACAATGACGTCTGTGGTTGGGGAAATATGCTAGCCTGTACAATGAGAAGAATCTTTTCAGGATCAAGACATCATTTCTTCTGATTGTGCTGCTTTCATCTGAAGACGCTGCTTCCCTTTTGGAGAAGGAACAGGAGCTCAGGAGAGCTGTGGCATTTGGGCAGTGGATGACAGAAAGGTCTGGTTATGATAGGCAGGCGCATTTTTGCCAAGCTCGACGCTTGAACGAGGTCCACCAACAGATTGAAACAATGCTCGAATGGTCCAGTGTGCTCTCTCCCCAAATCGGTGGATTGCGAATTTCATGGCTCATTTTGCCCCTGTACTACTGCGAAAAAAAAATAATATGCAATTTTAAATATCTTGTAAACTCATTGTTATTATACAAGAACGCAAAAAATATAACATAATTCAAACTCACTTAAAGATTCCAAGCTATCAAATTCAGAACAAACTAAAAAACTATATATAAATATAATATATATAATATATATATATATATATAATATACTAATATATATATTATATATATATAATATATATATATATATATATAAATATATTATATATATAGTATATATATATAATATTACTATATATACCTAGACTTAATTTGCAAAGTTCGCAGGTGAAATGAGGTACCTATTTCTCTTGGTCCCCAACAGGCATGCCAAAATATGTCTTATAGGCCTAGCAAATTTTAGCCAGATGTATTCACGGGTACCTGTTGCTCGTGTCTTATAATTCACCGCAGACATAACAAAATGCGTCTGCCAGATATTTTGCAACATCGTTGATGCATCTTGCTGAATGCATTGTCAAGACGACGTACTCAATTGAAGAGCTACTAGAAAGACTGATGAGACTAATCAAACTAACGTATATTGATACTTGAGCTTACGTTCTCTGTATTTATTTCGTCATCTAATTTGCCAGAACGTTAAAAAAATAAAAATATGTTGTGTATTTAAAAAATATTAATTATAGCTGAAATGCAAATAACCAGTTTAAAACAGCATCAAGGTAACAAAAAAGCAAAGTTGGAGGAAAATCAATATTTTTCTTTGCTTTCTACACAGAAGCAATTTAGGAAAAACTGCTTTCAAAGCAAAGCAATGACTTTCTGTTTTGTTACTATTCTTATCGAGATATTTGGATTTCCACTTCCTCAGTAGATTAGTTTTAGTAGATTTTAGATACTGTTTCTGTACTTCACTAAAATCTGAACTATTGTATTGATTCCTCTGTTTCGTCCTTGCCTAAGATGTTCTGATATTCTTAAATTAGCTTCACTCCTCTCTCAGTTACATCGTTAACCACTACAATGCATTTCAATAGTTCCATCCCACGTTGGAAGTTCTCATCCTCTTTCCAAGTAGACGGGCTGTTGTTCAGAAAATTTGTATGAATTTTAAATCTTGAGAACATTGCTTTGGATCATCTGTATTAAAGGTTGTGAAAGATCTTCTTGTTTTATAAACCATGGAGTCTTCATTTTTGACATTGTATCTTTAATTCGGTTTGCATAATTGTTGTCGTTTTAGTCGTCTTCAGTTATAGCCATTTTTTTGTTGTACTGTTTAGTGGAACATCGTCATCAAAAATTGCGAATGTCGCAGTTTCCTGTGCCAGGTGCCATAAATGGTTTGCGAACTTCTTCACGGCATCATTACTAATATCTGCATCAAATTCTTTATACTCGATTATGTTGAGCAGAAAATTGAAATCTAGATATGGAGAGCTTTAACGGTCAATGGTGCCAAAAACCAAGTTGGTAAATAAATTCTGATTAGAAAGACGCATATTCTTCTGATTGAATCTTTCTCGCGTGTGGTCATGTTGAATTGATCCTAGAATAAATGTATTTTAATGGAACAAATAGCCTTTGCCATCCACCGAGCGTGGCTCACACTGCCAGGAATGCGAAATAAGACTCCACGTCGGGGGCTGCCGCCAAGGAAGATCATGGCTAATTCTAATAATTCCCGATATTAAAATCATTTCGGTGCTGTTTCAGGCTGCGACCATTAACAAATGAACCGCGTTCCGATCGCTAATTTTGCATCTGTCTAATGTTTCAGATAGACTGGGTGTGAAAAAATCTAATGTAACTCTTCTCATTGAAGTACTTGGTTCACTTTCTTTCTGTGTATCTCTTGTGTCTGATTCTGAATTCTCATCCCCACTATCGCTGCTTGATATTGGTGATAGCTGTACAGTGACGTTTCGTTCCATTTCTTCGTAGGTCCTGTTACGTTTCTCCGCCTCCTGTTCTATTCGTTTCCTTTTATTCTCTTTATGTGATGCACGTTTTAGATCAATGCCAGTCATGGAACCTGGTCGTCCATTCTTGGGTTGCAATAATAAAAATTGAATATTCTCCTTATTCTTAAGGATATCCAACACATTTTCAGGAGCAACATTAAATAAATTACGCAAAGTTCCTCAAATGTTGCACGTTTTTTGGTTTCCACTTCAGATACTCTTTTTAACATCTTTTTTTTAAATCTGTACATTCTTCATAGAGTGATATAACTTTACCAGCGCAGTGATCTATGCGTTTTATGGGAATGCGAGCCCTCTCCCAAAAAATAAGAACTTCTTTTGGGACTAGGGTTGCACTTTCTTACACGTAAATTGGAGAATTAGATAGACGCTAAGTACCTGCCGATTGGAAGGTAGTTTCCTCCAATAATTTGGTTGTTAATGTTTTCGATGTGACATATTGTAGTCTTTACCTAAATAGGATGATGCCATCATAGTACAAAATACCTACAAAAGCATTATAATAATATATATATTTTATATATATATATATATATATATATATATTTATATATATATATAAATATAATATAATATATTATATATATATATATATATATATATATATATATATATATATATATATATATATATATATATATATATATATATTATATATATATATATATATAGTATATATATAATATATATATATTATATATATATATATATATTATATATATAATATATATAATTAATATATATATATCCGTATTTTTTATAATCATAAGGATTGTGAAAAGTTATTTAAATCCATCTTATGGTGTAAGAAACTGTATAATTCTGCTATGAATACTTGATATCATCATTTTCTTTTTAATTTTTATCTTACCGTTAACTTTTTAAAAAACCTTTTATTTATCTTGGGGGTCAAAAAGGGTTAAAACAATAACATGTATATTGAATTTGGTTCAAAAACAAGAATAATAATAATAATAATAAATCTGGTACAATTTGAACAGTATGGTTAATCTTTTGACACTTACATCAAAATTACGAAAATGTTCTTTATATAATCTATGTATAATGTACATTTTTAATGTCTTAGTCTGCTGTAATCATTGACTATAGTATGTACTGTTTTGTATTTTCTGAATAAGCGAGCTTAAAACATCATCTGAGCTTTAAGACTAATAGCTAAGCATATTAGAATCGGTTCCAAGGATTATATCATTTACATACATCATACATACAATACATACCTACATACCATACAATACATACATACCATACATACATACATACATACATACATACATACATACATACATACATACATACATACATACATACATACATACATACATACATACATACATACATACATATATTCAGGGCAGTGCTCACCGTAATAGCCTACTCGGCAGTTTCCCAGAGAGATAGATCATAGGGGCGTCTTAGGGGCGTCTTAGGGGCGTCTTAGGGGCGGAAAATTAATTACCAAGCAATCGATCATTGATTGAAATATGAAAATAACAAAATTTGATGTTTTTTGAAAATAAACTTTTCCAAGCCCAAAATTAATTAGGTGGAGGTGTCATAGATAGAAAAATAAGATAGATACCTTCGGAAAGGCAGTTCTTTCTAGTATTAAATTTGTATCAAATCTGAAATGAAACTATTCTTTTTTAATTGAATATTTATTTGACACCTTCTATAAATTAAAACGTGTAGAAAATTCCAACGAGCTACAATTATTCTTCTTAAAACATCGATTTTCATCTCGTGGGAGAAGGTAGTGACAAAAAGTTATTATTATTATTATTATTATTATTATTATTATTATTATCTATTATATTTATTATTATTATTATATTATTATTATTATTATTATTATATTATTATTATTATTATTATTATTTATTATTATGATTTATTATTATTATTATTTATTATTATTATATTATTATTATTATTATTATTATTATTATTATTATTATTATTATTATTATTATTATTATTATTATTATTATTATTATTATTATTATTATTATTATTATTATTATTATTATTATTATTAATATTATTATTATTATTATTATTATTATTATCTATTATTACTTATTATTATTATTATTAACTTATTTCGTAATTCGCACAGAAATTCTTCGCCTCTTTTGGTACTCAGTCTACTTTCAGGTCTCTCCTTAGGAACGGCTCTTGCTTTCGACTAGAAGCATCATCGATTCTGCACTCTTTTTTGACTATCCATAGTAATTCTTTGTCTTCCTTTAAAATGATTATTGCTTCGAAGGAAGTGTTCCTCAGAGTATTAAAAGAGGAGAGGTCATGATCGAAGATGATTCTCCTATGTGGTAGGGCCAAGCTTTTCCATATTATTTGTCTCAGCTAAAACTTCATAGACTTGTTTGAATCTTGTTGTCTCTGTTTATTTGCAGCAAGTGATGTTGTCCAGGAATGTGCAGTCTGTTATCTTTAAACTCTTGAAACTCGATCTACTTATTTTTCTTCTCACAATCGTTCATGCAACTTTTTCCCTACCAACTAAATTCTCAGTCCTGGTAGAAAAGAAATAGTCTTTACGGTTCTTCCTCTCATCACTCTTATGGTACTTTTGCAGTTAAAATATCAATTGTAACTTTTCATCATTTGCCCCTTTCACAAAATATTTTTCAAATAGTTTAGGTGTTTTGGGGATCTTTCAAAACTCTTTGCATCACTCCAGTTGTTTATAATTTTCATAAGGGCATCGTTCATTTTTGCACAGGGTACACCTCCCATATCCAGGGAGAATCATCATAATCTCTGGTGAGGGTTGAGTCTCACTCGCTCAATGTCCTTTATAGGAGCTGAATTAATGTAAACACCCTTATATTGTGGCTGTCACAACTCACAACGAACACTTCTCCTCGGAACTCTCAGCTCTTATAGCTTTTTTCTTTTCGGAATAGTTCGTCAGACTCGTCTTTACCAAACAGCTGCATCATCTACTTTTCTTTCTTAAACACTTTGGACCAGAACGACCTTTTGACCCCTTCTCATGCATGTCAGGTAAATATTTTGTAAACTCTGCAACGCATTTTCTTTTTTTTTTTTTCCTACAATTTCGGGCATTTCCTTCTTTTACTCTGGGCGAACACACTCTCAGAGATCTCAAACACCCACACACACACACCACACACACCACACCACACACACACACCACACACACACACACACACACACCACACACACGGACCATATATATATATATTATATTATAATATATATATATATTATATATATATAAATATATATTATATATATAAATATATATATATATATTATATAAAATTTATATATATATATTATATATAATAATATATATATAATATATATTATATATATATATATATATATATATATATATATATATATATTATATATATATATATATATAATATAATACATTATATATAATATATATATATAATATATATAATTATATATATATATAATAGATATATATATATATAATATATATAATATATATATTATTAATATATATATATATAATATTATATATATATATATATATAGGGAGCTAAATGATAAAATTAAACCATAAAAGTTTTTTGTATATTTTTGCATTGTATTTTTTTTATTTATTAGCGATTTGCCATCAATCTGAAGGTCAAACTTTCCATTATAAAATTCTTATTATAAGGATTACTACCAGAGAAATTATAAATTAGATAATAAAAATTAATGGTCTTACTATATATGGATTTTATTATCATATTATTTTTATTATTATTATTATTAGTATAATATATATTTTATTATTATTATTATTATTATTATTATTATTATTATTATTATTATTATTATTATTATTATTATTTTTATTATTATTATTATTATTATTTATTATTATTAATATTATTATTATTATGCACTCATTTGTTTAACCGAAAAACTTTACAAAAATATAGAAAATAAAGACTCCTCCCTGCTATTATTATTTGATTTCACAAAAGCTTTTGACATGCATTGATACATTACATGCTTTATAAGAATTAACAAAATGACTATTTAAAGGTTAAAACTTTACAATGGTTGAAAAGTACTTAGAAGGAGAGATCTCCAATACGAAAATTATGGGAAAACGTTCTATCACACTTCAAACATCAAAACTGGCGCCCCAGGCTAAATTCTGGGACAGTTATTTACGCATAATAACTAATGCATCTGTCAACTCACATGACGCCTTTTCAGTCTCTTTTGCTAATGATACCTCTCTATCTTAATAAATTGCAAAAATTCCGAGTCTCTCTCTCTCTCTCTCTCTCTCTCTCTCTCTCTCTCTCTCTCTCTCTCTCTCTCTCTCTCTCTCTCTCGCTCTCTTTCTGCATTCTCTCTCTCTCTCTCTCTCTCTCTCTCGTAAAGCAGTAGACACCTTAATAAAAATAATGAAATGGAATAGAGTGCTACAAGCTGTCTTCTAAATTTAAATAAAAAGTATATTATATTATTTTTGGCAACAAATTAATTGGACAAATTTCAATATCAAAATAAACGAAGTGGAACTGCATAGTGCTTCAAATGCTTAAAATACTGGAAATAATAAGTCGATGAAAAACTGACATTTGAAGAACATGTTAAACAACCTAGTTATAGACTGGCTAGATTACATGGCATGTGCTAATTTTTTTTGTACCATCCATCTGTTAGGGTGTGCCTGTCAGGTGGCTATCCTCCAGAAAATCTTCTCCAAATATCTATGTCTTCAAATGTCGTTCCTCCTCTATTCGTCTGCCTTTCGTTGTTATAGCTTCCGCCACAGCATTCCATCATCTCTTCCTCGGTCTTCCTGTTGGTCTCCTACCTTCTGGTCTCCAATCCATCATCTCTCTCAATCTCTCCCCTTCTTCCATTCTTTTCACGTGTCCAAACCATCTTAACTAGTTTCTCTCCACGCATTCCAAAACAGGTTCCTCTCCCAGCATCGCTCCTCATTCTATCTCTCAAGGCGATTCTAATGATTCTAAGCACCCTCATCTCCGCTGCTTCTATTCTTTTTTTACCGTACTCAATATCCAGCATTCAGATCCATACAACAATATT
>JABUQX010026878.1:5000-7500 GCA_015478945.1 Trachelipus rathkii
AGGTCTCCCTCTTTCCTTCAACTTAGGTTTTCTGTAATCCTAACAAGCAGATTGTTATTTTTCTCAAACATTCACCCTACCTTCCTTCCACTTTTCAAAGTCTCGTTTACCCCTCTCACATTCATACACCCCACCCTAATTACCACTCTCCTCCCCATCTTTCCCTATTTCTATATATAACTCAATCAGGCTGTACGCTTTATGGGACCCCCCACCCTTGGTACTTCCCAACACCTAGGGCTACCACCCCGCTCACCAACCCACAATAACAACAACAAAATACGTTAAAATAATATAAAAACAATAAAAGGTTAAAACCCACACTGTCAATTTATATCTATTCCCCCACCCTCTTCCTCCTCCCCCCCTCCTCCCTTCCCTCCCTTCCCTTATTTTCTTTTCCTTTTTCTTTAAAATTACCCGTTAACTTAATTATCTATTAAAAACCTTTAATTACTTATTTATCTATAAAAATTTATCTATTATTATCTACTCATCTATTTATTTATCTATTTATTTATAAAACTTTATCTATTTATTAAAAACTTTATTAATTACTTAAAAACTCCTTAAAATCACTTCCAATAAAAAAGGTTAAAATGACAATATACAGTTTTATTTTTTTATTTTTTTTTTTTCCTCTCCTTTAGCTCAATTCCAAATAATTTGATGACAAAAAGAACGTTTATATTTATTCCCACCTTCAACACGATTTCTCAAACAATAACTTATGTTTACAACAAACTCCGACAATAAATGACAACAATACTTTTAAACAACAATATTGTTTCTTAATAACGTATCTTAAATATGTATTATGCTTCCAGTACAGCAAGTACGAAACAATTATCACATAAACGTATTCTAAGTTATATAATGTATATTCAGCACAGCTTTATTAAGCGGAATAATATTCTTAGAAACTTCTAGATGATAAAGAAAAATAAGGATCTTTAAATCTTTAAACTTCTATACACAGTTAGCACCTTAGGGTCTTTCCTTAGGGTTTATGGATAGTTCTCTTTTGTGTTGTTTTGCATATAAACAACCCTACTTCGGAAATAAAAGCAGTCTCTACGAGCCTCTCTACAACAATTGATTCAAAGATATTTCAATAATTTCACAACTTCCATGGAATTAATATGTTTTGCTGCAGTCCACAGACTATACACTACATTGTTTTAATTACAGTGTCGCACACAATAGATTTTCAAACGAAGATTTCTCAAACTATAACTTATATTTACCAATAAACTCCGTCAATAAATGACGTTAATACTTTTTAAATTAACAATATTGTTACTCAATAACGTATCTTAAATATATTATGCTCCCAAAATGGCAAGTACGAAACAATTATCACATAAACTTATTTTAAGTTATATAATGTATTTTCAGCAAAGCTTTATTAAACGAATATTCTTAGAAACTTCTAAATGTTAAAAAAGTTCTTTAAATTTACGAACTTCTATACAAAGTTAAACCTTAGGGTCTTTCCTTATGGTCTATGGATAGTTTTCTTTTGTGTTGTTATGCATATAAACAACCTTACTTCGAAATAAAAAGTTGTTTCTGACGAGCCTCTCTACAACAATTGATTTAAAGACATTTCAATAATTTCACCTCTTCCATGGAATTAATATGTCTTGCTGTAGTCTATAAACTGTATACTACATTCTTTTAATTACAGTGATATCGTACACAATAGATTTTCAAATTCCAAAGTTTATTGCCATAATAAGAAATAAAAAATTACACTTCTACTTCTGAAGAATTTTATCTAACATTGTAAAAACTTTTTGAGTTTTAAAACTAATTTAGCGAGAGACTTCTTTAAGCACAACCTCACCGAACGAAGCTTTCGGAATAATATAGTATATTATATATTTATATTATATAATATCATATAAATATATATCTATACAATATATAATAAAAGAAGTATCTATAATATATATATATATATATATATATATATAGTATATTATATATATTCCGAAGCTTCGTTCGTTATATATATATATATATATATATATATATATATATATATATATATATATATATATATATATATATATATATATATAGGCCAGCGTCTGGACAGGGTTCACACTTTCTGAAAAGTCAGGGAAAGTCAGGGAAAAAAATTGGTCATGGGGGGAAGTCAGGGGAAAACGTTTTTAAAAATATGTGAAAGTCAGGGAATTCCCAAAAAAGTCATGAAGAACGTCAGGGAAATTTTAAAATTTCCAAACATATGAAGAATGATCCATCGGACCATGTTACCCCATATTTTGATTATATTTTTTTTTTCCTTACTGTATTATTGTGGAATGAGAGATGTATTTGATAAGTGATTGAAAAGGATGGGCGAGGAAAGACATCCCATATAAATCTACTTTTATCCTGTTTCTTTCTATTTTAGTTCACTATACCCTAACTTATTTCTTCCTTTTGTTCGTAGAAGTTTGTCCAAATTCTTCCTCATTTCAGGTGCTTG
>JABUQX010026878.1:12500-21031 GCA_015478945.1 Trachelipus rathkii
TAATTCCCAACTCTCTTTTTCTTATCATTAATGACCTCTCTATCACTTCGTCTCCTATCCACTCATATATCGACGATTCTATCCTTCATTATTCGTTTAAATTTGAAAGGGGGCCAAACCAACAACAACAACAACAACAACAACAACAACAACAACAACAACAACAACAACAACCTGACCTCTGATCTTTCTACAATTTCTAATTGAGTTAGAGAAAAACGTTTGTTTTCAATACCCCCCAAACTCATTTTCTCCTCCATCATTCTGTTCGACCCAATCTTCCACACAACTATAACCTCTTCATCGAAAACACGCGAACTCAAAACCCCATCGTTGTCCTTAAAATAATTCTCGTTCCTCTCTCTCTCGTCCTCTATCCTCTCGTCCCTCTGCATGCATCTCCATCATATCTCTCTCTCTAGTCTCTCTCCTCCTCTCTCCAACATCATCGTTATTCCTCTCTTCTCTTACTATATTTAGTATATTCCTTCTTCTTCTTGGAGGGATCACATAATTTCTCTTTCTAATGAAGCTGCTAAGAGGTTTGGCCGTTCTGAGGAGTCATCAGAGTTTCTTCACGCCACCCAAGTTGCTTACTCTTTATAGGATGTCGTTCGCCCCTGTAAGGAGTGCATCTCACACACCTGGGTCGGTTACACTTACACAGACCATAGACTCTACCTTGAGAAGGTGGAGTCAAAAGTTTCTCTTCTTATGAACTCTCCTGTTTTCACTAACTCTCTCCAGACTCTTTCCAACAATTGAATTTTTTTGTATCACTCTCCTTACAGTATCGCTCTTACAATTGACACTCCTCATCGGAACTTCCCAGTCCCACATTTCCTCCTTTTAAGAAAATCATTTGCGATTCGTTTTTTCTATACAGTGGGATCCCTTCTCTCTTCAACTCTCTTACCAAGACTTAACTGATATGCTCAATCTTACATGTACTTCACTGGTAAAGTCTGGTACCACACTGTCCTTTTCATAATTTTTCAAAACTTCCTTTTGATGGGACACTTTCAAACGCCGTGTATTGGGGGCATATCGGCCTTTAAACTGGATCTGCTTCGAGAACTTCCCTCAACTCTGGTGGATGTTATTTAGGCCCTTGACCTATGTTCACTGGAAAGTATGTATATATATATATATATATATATATATATATATATATATTAGGGATGTACCGATAGTATCGGTATCGGTATCGGTATCGGTAGTATCAGCCATTTTTGATGGTATCGGTATCGGTATCGGTATCGGTTAAAATGGCCGATACTTAGCCGATACTTCTTACTTTTTGGGTGAAAAATTAGGAGAAACTTTTAGATCAATAATAAATCTAGTTCGATATAGATAGCTAGTAACAATTATATTTTTTTTTCCTCGATTTCTTTTAACTTAGATTTTGCGTTTCTCCAACTTGTCTTTTTAGCTAATAAATTTACTATTGGACAGCATTATTAATAATTTTAATACAGATTTATCTACTTTTTTTAGTTGATCCAATAGTATTTTTTTTTTTGTACGCAATTTCGTGAGAGCGTGTGAGTGGCGTGAGTGTTTTTAAACTTTCTGGATTATTCATATTATTAATTTTAGATATTGCTGTATATAGGGGTTTTATCGTTTTAAAACTTAGGTTTTAGCGTACGAATAAATTTTCCCTATTTTCTCCTTTGGTTTTTGTCTTTTGTTTTTTTTTTTTTTTTTTTTTTTTTTTTTTTTTTTTTTTTTTTTTTTTTTTTTTTTTGCGAATTGCGTGTTCGTGTGGCGTGTATCCATGGAATACTACCTCTAACTCTAAACCTAATTTTAATGGCTCTTGTCTGAGCCAGGTGGCTAAGAATTCATCCTTCAACTCGTTTAATATAAACTATAACTTATTTTATAATTCGTTTGAAGGGTGAGTATTGTGCCTATGTAAATATAACAGTTCCTATAACACGTTCGAGAATTCGAATCTCTAATTTCGATGTTCATGTGGCTTTAAATCTTTCTCCTCCTACTACAATATTCTTATATGGTTCTGCTACTGTTCTCCTAAAGAACAGATTTTCATGCCTTTTTTGATTACCGTACTACTTCTCACGAGACTGTTATATATCTCTCATAAAAAGCTACTGAGGTCCTCTAATTTAGGGAGGTTTCAACACCTGTACCAACAAAACTGAATGCTGGCTTCCTCTCGTACTGTGATTTAGTTGGGAGGGAAGGCCAATGCATTCATGTATTCTAACGTTCTCTGGAGCAACTGATTAAACTTTCACCATTATAGTTGGGTAGACCCCAACAGGGCAACTTTGATCAACATCCAGGGAGGCAATTCGGGCACGCTTCCGGGTTGGGGGGGTGGGCGAGACGGTGCGATAAGTGGTTTCCCAACGTGTATTGACTTCCGATAGGAGCGGAAGGTCGGTGTAGTATTATAGAGAGTACTTAGAGAAGCACAACTAGTGGGCTGAGAAACACTTGAGGTCTCAAGCTTAGTGTGTTTTCAATCGCAATAGTGTCCTTTGGGACTGCTTCATATAATATGCGGATGTGTCATCGCAGGTTAATCCTTTAATAAGCGTGCTCGCTTATTCGATGATCAGATTTAGTGAGGACTACATGCAAAAGACCTGTCGAGTACTTCTCCAACTAAATTCAAGTAAAAGTCAAAATAAAAGGTAATTTTTTCAAGTTTTAAGTGTGTTATTGATTCCTTTATAATAGAGGTCTTACATACAATCATTTTTACGCAAGATCCTAAAAATATGTGTGATCCATATAGATAATAAAGTGGCGTGATTTTCAATATTACACACGGCATGTACAACTCTGCGTTCGTAGTTGGAGAACGTGAGAGCCAAGGAAGTTGTGTGGAGGACAATGGAGAATAGTGTGGCGCTCCACTAGGCATAACAATCGAATTACAGAGAATTCGAGATTCTGACAGAGCTGTTATAGGAATGTTTCTATGTTACATGGCACAATATTAATCGTGAGTGATTGTGCTATTTGATTCTTAACAGAAAGCTCAGGCAAAGTTCTTTCAAGAATATTCATGTTTATGGGATCGGATTTCATTAAACAAATTGTGTGGAAGGGGAGTGAAAATCTCGTTGTAAGACTCTGTTCACTCATCTGGGTCTCAGAACTAAGAGGGCGATAAAAGTTAGAGTTTAAGAAGTTTCAAGAGTAGTTGCTCACTCACTCTGCTTTTATCATTCCTTACTCTAAGAAGCTCAAAACAGGCTCCTTTTACAACTCGCTATTTTCTCGCAAACTAAAAATACAATGGGTAGATAGTAGGACAAAATGTATCATGAACATAAGGAAAAAAAAAAAAAAGAAAAAAAAACAATGCAGTTTAGAACAAAACCGAACAAGGATGAGAAAGTGAGGGGAGAAAACTTCTCATTCGATACGCTCTTAAAAACTAATACATTTATGAAGGTAATGGGAAATAAAAAACCTATTCTTATAACAGCAAATATCTCAAAGTATTCTTATATTCTGAATATTGAATCAACGTATGCCAATTCTCTTCACGCACAGCTTTATATCAGACCCTACGCACTCACACGGCTCATCACGAAAAACTATTGAAGATTAAAAAAAAAGAATGACTTTCGAGTCAACTCAAAAAAGTAGATAAAGGCGATCTAGTAATCACACCTTATAATCTAAATGGCTGTCCACATCAGTTAAATTTTACCTAAAATACCGAAGAGTCTAGAGAAACGCTAAAAGGCTGCTAGAGGTTTATATTCACAGGCATGGGATGTAAAAAAAAAATGTGGAGATAATCTAGCCTGCGACTGGACTATATCGAACTTAGTTTTAATTATTGAATCTAAGAATTTCGTCTATAATTTTTCACCACAATATGGTAGAAGAACTATCAGTATCGCTAAGCTAATGTATCGGGCCATTTTAAGTCGATAACCGATAACGATAGCCGCATACATCTAAAAATGCTCTGCATCACTTGGACCGCATACTCGGCCTAAACCAGAGATACGATCACACTCGGTTACATCTATACCCACACTAATTTAGTGATAATATCATCCGTATCTTACGTCATTACTTACATTCACTGACTCATGTGTATGAATGTTCTGGATTAGATTAATCAACTCCAACTGAATAGCCTATAACTCATACTTGTGGAACAAGCTGTTTCGGCCTCAGACTATTTTCTCATATTCAAATACACCAGAGTTGAGAGGCCTGGAGCTGTCATTCTGGCTGGAAGTCTAACGCTCTATCTAGTTCTTACACAATGGCGTCTCTAAGTGTCCGTGAGAGTCAATGCTTTCACCCCAATACAATGCTCAATTTTCATTCTTATGATTCGGGCAGTGCATTGTATAGATAAGCTGTCCCTAGAAGTTCTCAACTGAAATTAGGAAGGAAGTTTGAAAAGGGTAGTGGAAAAGGGACGACAGTGTGGTACAGACTCCCGTTGTGATGGCATCCATCCTGACTACGATACTATGTATAGATGAGAATGTTGATGCTATCGCTTGACATGTCTGACCCTGTAAAGAGAGTTGAAGAGAGAAGGGATCCCCTTCACATAAAAAACGAAATCGCAAATGAATTTTTGCTTCAAGGAGGAAATGTGGGCACTCCGTTGTCAGAAGTTCGATGGAGGGAGTGTCAAATATGTAAGAGGATAAACTGTAACAGGAGAGTAGATACAAATAACCTAAGTTATCAATCTCCGTGTGGAAAGAGTCTGGAATGAATAGTTAGTGACATAACAAGGCAAGATTTATATTCAAGCAGACGATACTTTTAGGACTTGTCGTCGGAATAACGCGTGTCATATGTAAAAGGATACCTAGTCCGGATAACATGTCTAAATGGTGTCTGTTAAGTGGTACTGACTCGAGATCCTTCTAGACCTCATTCGTGGCCAGTAGGTGTTGTGACGTATACTGCAGCCCTTACAGGGCATGAACGGAACACTCCTCTATGAAAGAGTAATGTCAACCTTTGTTAGGTGAGGCGTGAAGAACTAGGTCTGAATTGCTTTGATTAAAAGACCCTTCGTTAAACAACACCTCTCCTATTTTTGTCAGAGACTCGTAACATTGTGAAGATTGTGATCATCTCCTTACCACATTCTTGAGGTATGAATAGACGCAGAGTAGCAGAGATGTTAGAGGATGAGCGTCAGAGCAGAAACTTGAGATGAAGCAGAGGACGGAGATGAAGATGATAGCATGCAGTTACGATATTAGAGTGAAACAGAGTTTAAGAGTAGGGTAGTAACCAGAGAGAATCCTTAGTTGAAAAGAAGTACGGGAACGAGTGTGTGGATGCCGCTTGACAATAGTTCCAAGATGCGTGATGCTTTATTTCGGGAATTATTGACGGAGAAGGCTATTTGGCATAACGCGTTCATCGTTGTGCGATCTGCGTGACATTCTCAATTGGTCGTCCTGCCTTTGGACTAATTCATTGTTACTTCGTGTGCATGAACTGAAGAAAATTTCGTAGTCTTTGGTCGCTTGGGTCAAGTCAAGCAAACGTCTATATTGTTGGTATGATTTCCTTACGATTTAGAGAGAGTTGGTAGAAGCGACTTATTTATAGTTTCTATTTTCTGGTTCAATTGTTGTTGTTGTTGCGGTTGTGTCTCGTCAGTGGTTCTGTTTCTTTGAGTGCTCTCTATCTTGTATTTGCGCTGCTAATCTGTTGTTTCGATTCAAGTTTGAGTTTGTCTTGCTTTGCTTCGATTCGGGCTTGCACCAATCTTTTCAAATTCCTAACAACGAATAATTGAAGCGCATGTAAATTTCCGTCGATAATGAACTATTCATATGTGGATGACTTGACCGAAAGTGCTATACTATCTTGACGCAACATTAGTATCGAATTTCCGCTCCCCATTCTATTGTTAAATCGTTCTAGAATATCGCAAGGTTCTCGTGGCTTAATCGTCCATTGAGTGCTACTTATAGAACTGACTCGGTTGATCCTGGATAGACATTTTACAGGGTGTTGTGAATTGCTAACGTGGTATGAACCTCAAGGCTTCGTGGCAACCATTTCGTGAAATATAAATTACTTACTATGAGAGCCATAAGAACGACAACATCTACAACGAAACCTCTCAGGTCTATATACATAAGACGACTATGACAAAGCTTCTATTTGCTAGTCAAGGTATTATCGCAGGAACGAGAGTTGTTACTCTAGAGATCTCATCCATAGTGAGATATGATGCCAGAACACTCTACTTCTGACCAGGCTTATCACAGACAGTTCTAACGAACATAGGACAAAGAGAATTACACGTATTAATGCCTAGAGAAATGCATCATAATGACATAGTCGAGGATTTAGCTAAGAGGAGACGGTGCACACCAGTCAAAGAATCTGTGAGTTTGAGTGAGACTGGAATTACTAGAATACGCGCAGACTTCTAGTTTCACTCTATCGATTCAGTTTATCTGAAGAATCAGCACCTATCTTTACAAGATAGTTCTCAAACTCTTTTTTTTTTCTTAATTATAGTCACCTTCCATTTATACTGTTAAACACGTTTCCACCTCGGGTCCTCCAGTCACCATCTCGTAGCTTTTCCCAGCAGGAGGGGATAGGTCAAAGAGGACAAAGGCAGAGATGAAATAGATTCCAAGGCAAGAGCTAGAAAGTGCAACTTTTTCGAGGGAGAAATAATCAGCAGAAAACTGTTATGGCCATATCTAGTGTTTAAGCTCAGAGGGAGAAGCAGAAATAGCATTTCTTGATTGAAGTTACAATATTAGGCATAGATGAGTTGGGAGAAGGGTGAAAAAAGAAAGAATAAACACCTAGAGTGGCCCCTAAAGGTGGAATTATATATATATATATATATATATATATATATATTATCTTTATGTATAATATTATATTATATATATATATATACTTATATATATTGAATATATATATATTATATATATATATATATATATATATATATAATATAATATAATATTATATTATCTTTATGGGGAGATGTTCACCTTTATGTGATGGTAAAAGAGGAAACTGTGTCGTTGAAGGTACTAGAGGAAGGTAAGAAAAGAGGCAAAGTTGAAGTTGACATCCTGGCTCCTCTCTCTGTGACAGAAAAAAGTGTCAGAACAGATCGGGAGAGGGACGAAGTGACCATAAAAAAAATTTGGGGGCATTTTTGAATCATAGTATTTTTTTTCCTCTTTTTAATGTTACCGTGGGAGAATAGATGCTTATGCTCCGGAATCTCGGCGTTGGCAATCACGCACAGAGGTATAAGGGGAAGTTATAAAGGACGACGGGATATGATGGTTAAATATCGGTCCTGCGGCGAATACCCACAGTCCAACAAGAACGCAAATACCAGATTATATTAATATTGATCATAAGGAGAAACAGAATACACCGATGCGGAAAGTAGACCTGAATTCCATGCAAGAAGAGAATCTCTAGCATCTGTGTCTGACACCATACGGACCTCAACTCGTGTTTGGCTGAAGCACCGTAATTTTGCGCACGCACTGACACACCAGGGTAAGCACAATACCGACAAAGGTCATTTTTGTCCGCATGCACCGCACCTCTGATGTTTCAAATGCGCACCACGCATCTCACGCACGTCTATCTTTTTAAAAATTGCACCTCACGGTACACTGGATTTGTGTGGCACCGCGATTGAAAATGAAGCGCACACCGCACCACTACCTTGGTGCGTCGGTACTCCACCTTCCAACGAAGAGTGTCATTCGTGGGGAAATGAAAAAGATTACCTAAAACACCTTGTATGTACGTAGCTAGTCTATATGCAGGAAGTTTAATTAAGAAATTGTGGAAGTAGAACTAGGAGGTAATTTGTTGTATCGGAAGATACCAGAGGAAAGAAAGAGTTCCAACAATACTGAGATCATCTGAATGAAAAAGTGGCGAAGGCAAGTTCACCAGTTGATCTTGAAATAGAGAAAAGACATACGTAAGGATAAATTTGAGATATAAGCATGATGATTGAAAAAGAGATCAGAAGAATGTGAGATGTGAGAAGTGAGGAATGTGCTCCAATTTGCAGTTTAAATGTAGAAAATTAGGGTAGCTAGTATGAGGTTAGGAGGGAACAATATAAGAAGAAACAATCGATCTTAGGTTAGATTGACACGATAGTTTAGCACATAGAAAATTCAAAATGAGAGGCACGACGAGAACAAACAAAAATTCTTGCCACTTATTGCACATCAGCTATCTTTTGACCTGAAAATTGAAGAGAGAGAGGAGAGAGAGAAGAGAGAGAGAGAGAGAGAGAGAGAGAGGAGAGAGAGGAGAGGAGAGAGAGAGAGAGAGAGAGAGAAGAGAGACAGGAGACAGACAGACAGACAGATCACAGGACAGCGACATAGACAGAGACAGAGGAGACATGAGACAGAGACAGAGACAGAACAGACAGACAGACAGACAGACAACAGACAGAGCAGCCACTTATGCATATCACTACTTTTTGAATGAAAATTGAAGAGAGAGTAGAGAGAGAGAGAGAG